>ML976657.1:2331992-2381710 GCA_010015655.1 Bimuria novae-zelandiae CBS 107.79
ATGTAGACAAGGAAGAGTTCCTGTCAATCTACCCACGTGTACGTAGGGCTGTTTTTACAGAGCAGAACATCAAGGCTGGCTTTCAAGCGACAGGGCTGGTGCCTACCTGTCCTGATCGGGTCCTCTCATGCCTGACTGTAGTCAGGACACCGTCACCACTACAGACGGGCGCTGAGCCAGCATGGACAGCTGAGACGCCTCACACTACTACTCAGGTTGAGCAGCTGGCTAGGCTTATACGTGATCGTTTACAACGACCGTCTCAGAGCCCTACACACCAGATGCTCAGGCAGCTAGTTAAGAGCTATCAGCATGCTATAAATATAGTAACTCTCCTAGCAGAAGATATTAGGAAACTACAGGCTACTAATCAACGTCATAGACAAAGACAGGAGAGGCGTAGGCAGTATATTGCCTCTAGAGGGGCTCTACAGGCTAAGGAAGGTCGAAGGCTGGCTGTAGAGGCTGAAAGGGTGCTCTAGCAGGTAGAGCAGGAGGACCGTGCAGGACGATCACGAGCACCACCTACATGCAGCAACTGCCATAAGCAAGGCCATAGAAGGACTCAGTGTACCTAGAGATTATAGCTATTATATTAATTTATTTATATTAAATTTAACTATTGCGTTGTTAAGCTATCGTGCAGAAAGCTGCGTCAGTTTTGGTGGGGTGGCTCAGTGACTGGTGTGGCTCAATGACTGGTGAAACACGTTAACGTATTGGATCAGTAAGCTGGCCAGATCAGTAAGCTGGCCAGATCAGTAAGCTGGCCACCCCACCAAAACACGTCCAACACGTCAACCTTCCATCGCGATGCCGCCGCAAAAACGTCCTCTACAGTCTACAAAGGAAGGCAGGATAGATCTAGCTATCGCAACCTATAGATCTAACCCGCGTCTGTCTCTCCGCCGCCTTGCTAGGTCCTTTAACGTGCCACGATTAACGCTGCAGTCACGCCTATATAATGTTATGCTAAAACACATAACAAGATCACTAAATCGAAAGCTACACCTTATAGAGGAGCAGGCTCTAGTAGAGTAGATCCTAGACCTTAACTAACGTAGATTTCCACCTTATATTATTAATATATATAAGATAGCTAACTATCTACTCGCCGCGCGCGGCTAGATCCCTGCCCTAACACCTATAAGTAAGAAGTAGGTATCGCGCTTTATTAATACTTAACTAGACCTATAAACTAAGTAGTCTAAAAGACTTAATAGTTAGCGCGCGCTATGTGCAGATCCTATTATAATCTCTGCCTAGTATAAGCTCGTAGAGGAGACACGACAGACGTACGGCATACAGGATACAGATACCTACAACGTTAACGAGACAGGCTTCATGATGGGGGTCGCCTCTACGTCTAGAGTAGTCACCAGTGTAGACACTATAGGCAAGGCTATACATCTACAGCCTAGTAATCGCGACTAGGTTACAACGATTAAGTCTATTTACGCGTCTAGCTAGTCTATACTGTTATAAGGGGCACTCGCTTGGTCCGATCCGGGTTAGGGCGGTAAGGTAATGAGGCGTCTCACGGGTTATTTAATGGTACAAGTTAATGCGACAATTAAGCGCGGTTAAACAATCTAATCTTATAGTAAATAAGATAACTATTAGTCTATATAGGAGAAGGTACTCGCATAGAAGATATTTTAGTTAACTACAAGGAGCGTATAAAGGAAACTATCCTGTATATATATCCTCCTTGTCCCATAGAGTCCCATGGTATCCTATATCCTAACCTTGTGGGATCCCATGGGATTTCCTGGGACGTTACGTGACCCTGGGTCACGTGGTCCCATAATATCCCATAGTCTTGGCGCCTGGGACAGCCTAGGACATTACGTAAGTCGGAGGTGGGGCCTGGTTATTGTTATAAGGCCTGTCGTCCCACTGTTGACTTTTGGTCCGTAACACTATCCTCCTCCCTCCTCTGCATGTCCTTATGTAGTAGCCAATGTCCTCTTGGAGTACCCTCTATCGTTATTCCGTTAGAGATTGAATAAACTTAGTTAGTTAGATTGCTATAGTGTCCTGTAAGTATTACGTAAAGAAGGGCTTAACCTGCAAGCTATTATCTCTTAAGGCGTAGTATAGTAATTACTATAAAAATAGCGTCGTAAAGTATAAACCGCTAGAACCCGCGGTTCCGAACTTCTCCCAAATTAATTCTAAGGTAAACAGGCTTAAGCGTTTAGAGGAGGCAGTAGCTACTAAAGAAGAGTTAGCTATAGTAGCCCTCTAGGCTGCCTAAGCGAAAAGGAAGAAATTAATAAAGTAGAAACGTTTACTTAAGGAGCGTAAGGAGAAGCTCCTTACTAACTTAATAAAATTTATTAAGGAGATTAAACGCCTTAAGGGGCTAGAAGAGTTAGGCTAAGACGTTATATAGCTAGAGGGGGGCCTCATGCCTAGTACCTTTACTCTTAACTAGGCTGTTTACCCTCCGCCCTTTAATTTTAATAAACCTAAAATTTCTGTCTCCTAGGCTTCTTTAGGTGTTCTTAGTAGAACCTCGCCAGAGCGTCTTTGCAGTTAGTAAGGTTCCTTACTAGTTTTTATGTATTATAGCTCTCTGGCCATCCTTCCCATTTCACCAGGTACTTGTACTAACGTCCGATTTTCTGTAGGTCTCTAATTGCTTCGACCTTATATTCCTTGTCCTCGAGTTTGAGTTATGTTTCTAGTTTAGCGTCTAGTGGTGCTAATTCTAGTAATAATTTATAGAAAACTAGGTGTATGCGTGTGTTTGTGGGTAATTGTAGTTTAAAATTAACTAGGCCTTTAACCTCTTAGATTTTAAATAGTCCTTTTTAAAGGTTGTCCAGTTTCTTGCTTAGTCGTGTCGTTTTAAGGTTTTTTTATAAGAGGAGAACTCTATCCCCCTCCTTAAAGGTTAGTCTCTTAATCCTTTTCTTATTTACGCTTCTTGCCGTTCGCAAGTTTTACTAGGCGATATTCTTACGTAATATTTTATATAATTCTCGTATAAGTTCTGCTTTTTTAGTTGCGTTCTTCGCGACGCTTTCGATGTCTAGTAGATCCTGGTGAGCCGTTGGTTTACATCCATGGTTGGCGTAGTAGGGTGAGTGCCCTGTGGTTGCCGATTTTACGCTGTTGTATGCTAACTGGGCTGTTAGTAACAGCTTAACCTAGTTATCTTAAAGCTTATTTATATATATCTAGAGGTACTGTTCTAAGGATTAGTTCGTTCGTTCAGTTTGTCTATCTATTTGGGGGTAGAAGCTTGTCGTGAGCTTATATTTTATCCCTAATTTTGCTATAAACGTGGTCTAGTACGAAGATGTAAATATTCTTGCTTTATTAGTAATAAACTTGTCTAGTCGTCTAACTTATGCAACAAGTTCTTGTTCTACTATATAGGTAAGTTTTTTAGCTAGTATAGCCTCTTAGATTAGCATAAATCTTAATTCCTTAGTAAGTTGATTAACTATAACTAAGATTAAATTATATAGGCGTTTATTCCCTGGTGCTAATAATGCTAGTAGCTTCATAATAAAGTCTATAGTTACACTAGACTATAGTCGTGGGGGTGGTTGTAGTGGCTGTAAAAGGCCGTAGGGCTTATGTCTCTTAGGCTTGTTTTAGTAACATGCTAAATAGTTGCTAATAACCTTCTGTACTAATAGTCGCAACCTAGGAATGGCGTATTTATTCGCGATCCTACGCGTTGTTTCCGCGATTCCCGGGTATCCCTAGTCCTTGTCTTTATGTAGCATTCTGATTAGTAGCGGTGCTACTTGTTTATATATTCTGACCCTGTTCCTGTGGTCCTTCGTGGGTGATTTCATGGTTTCTTAGAGATCGTATGCGTGCCGATCTTCGTCCGTAAGCCTGGCGTAGTCCTGGGCGCTGTTTACAGGTGGTCTGTGATAGGTAAAGTCTACACGTCGCGCATCTAATGTTGGCGCGAGTTGTGTTTTATTATAGCGCAGGGTTCTATCCCTTACTTTTATAAGAATGGCGTTATGGTCCAGACTGCCTTCTTCTTCTATAAGGTTAGAGCGTTGGCTAAGTGCGTCTGTCGCTCCGTTAGCACTCCTTACTAGGTAGGTAATTTAAAAGTTATATTCTGCTAGTTGTTTAGACTATTTAGCCTGTCTTTAATTAAGCTTCTTTGTTGTTGTGAAGCGAGTGAGATTTAAGTAGTTAGAAAATACTTTTACCTAGTGTCTAGCTCCCTTAAGCTGTGCTTCCTATTGCTTAAAGCAATCTACGATTGCTAGGAGTTCCTTATTATAGATCTTGTAGTTAAGTTCTGCTCTTGAGAACTTCCTTAAATGGTAGAATACTAGTCTCTATTTCTTATTATTATATTCTTATAGGAGTATAGCTCCTAGCGCGTAGTCCGATGCGTTGGTGTAGATGCGATGTTGCCGTTTAGGGTTATATATCTATAGTAATGGCGTGGTTAGAAATAGGCGCTTTAGCTTCTTAAAAGCCTCCTGTTCCTCCTTTCGCAATAGTCGCCATTTACTAATCTTCGTGAGCTTAGTCAGCGGAGCGGTCGTCTTAGAGTAGTTCTTAATAAATTTGCGATAGAAGTTGGTGAAGCCTAAGAAAGACTAGATATCCTTTACTAATTCTAGTAGTAGCTATTCTTCTATTATCGCGATCTTCTTTGGATCTATCTTAACGCCCTCTTGGGATATCACAAATCCTAGGTACTCTGTTTCCGTGACGTGAAACTCGCATTTCTTTAGGTATAGGAGCAGCCTGTGCTCCTGTAGTTTCCGAAGTACCTTTCGAACGTGCTCTTTGTGTTCCTTTAAGGAACCGCTCGAATAGATTAGTACATTATCCAGATACGCTGTGCAGAATACGTCTAAGTATTTATATAGAACTTGGTTTATGAGTTCCTGAAAGGTTGCTGGGGCGTTCGTTAGGCCTATTAGCATAACTGTGTACTTGAAAAGACTGTATCGTGTATAAAAGGCGGTTTTCTATTCGTGTCCTCTAGCGATTTGTATTTAATAGAATCCGTCCTAGATGTCGAATTTCGTGAACTACTTGGCTCCGCGGAGTCGATCCATGAGCTCTGTGATTAGGGGTAGAGGGTATTAGTTCTTAATTATTAGGGCGTTTAGCTACCTATAGTCCACACAGAGCCAAAGTCTGCCGTCTTTCTTTAGTACAAAGAGTATTAGGAAGGCCGCAGGACTCTGACTAGGCTACTATTTCCCTAAGCGGAGATTCTTCTCTAATAGCTCTTTTAACTCTCTTTCCTGGTCTTGTGTAAGAGGCCTTAGGCGCTCTAGCCGTAACTTAGCTCCCTTTACTAGTGGTATCTTGTAATTCTACTCCTAGTGTTTAGGTAAGACTATCTTATTATATTTCTCGAACAAGTCTGCGAATTTCTTATATTCTATTGGCAGACTAGGGTTCTCGTTAACTATCTTAGCTAATTATACCTACATACAACGCACCTGTTCTGGGTGTCGTTATATAACTCGATTTATTTTATAAATTAATATCTCCTATATCGTAAATATGTTGTACTTCTTCCTTGCCTAAGGTTCCTGAAGTTTCTCCTATTGCCGAGGCTTATCTGGAGTCATTGTTGGCTTTTTCCTGGGTAGGATCGTCCTGGATATCTAGTTTATCTCTAGATTATGTTGTTCGAGCCATTTATATCTAATAATAGCCTTAATATCACCTATCTCTGTAATGGTGAATATGTGTTGGCTTTCCAGGCCCTTAATATTAACCTGTACCGGTGCGGTTTCTAATCGTAACTAACCATTACTATATCCTTGCGATCGGGTCCCGTCCGCGAGTCCTATTTATAGTAGTGTTTTCTTATTCTAATATAGCATATTATATTTTTTAACTACTCCTAGGGATATTAGACACGCGTTTACCCCTAGGTTAATTAGTGCTCGTACACGGCACCCGTGTACCATAATGTTCTTAATTAAGCGTTTCTCGACTCGGCGAGTGTCCACTTAATAAGCTATAATAATCGCACTATCACTAGTGTGGCTCGTTACCTAGTGATAGCCTAGTTTTTTAAATCGTTAGATTTATTATCCAAGATTTTAGGCTAACTAGCGTTAGCTTCTTCGATCCAGCCTTAGACCTTAGATAGCGTAGAGACTTTCTATACCTTATGCCACGTATATCGTTGCTAGTATACGGTGTAGGATTCTCGGATCCTGTTAAATTCGTATACTCTAGGCATTCCGTGCCGGGTACATCTTAGGGTAAGGTATTTATAGTTTAATATGAACCAAATAACTAATGTATATCCCCCCGTCTGCCTCTAGAGGTAAGCTATCTCCTATATACCCAGGCGCAAACATCCTAGATAACTGGCAAACAGCAAACAAAAGGAAAATAAGCCATCAGCTCGGTGGCAAACATCAAAAACAAACAAAAGGAAAACAAGCCATCAGCTTAGTGGCAAACATCAAACCTCACACACCCCCTCGCACCTCCCACATGCTGGAGGGGCGATCGCCCCGTATATGAAGCCGTAGACGTACCCGCAAAAGTGGCTATCGCCAGATTTCATGGTGTTGAGCTTTTTACTTGACGTTTTTCCCGACAAATCGTCTACGGAGATCCACGAGATGGAGCTGCCTTACAAACTCCGCATGTTTCTGCTTTGAGAGCAACTTTGTGAGCCCGTCTGCTGGCATCTCGGTTGTTAGCACCTATCTTACATGGAGTCGTCCTGCCTCTACTTCTTAACGGATCCACATCTGGTGTATGTCCACGTGTTTAATGCTCGTTTTTAGGCGGTCTTCCTGCTTATTAACAATGCCTACTATCTGCTAGTTGTTACATATAATAACTGGCGTCTTATTCAGCTTAAAACTAATCCCCTCAAAAAAGCGCAACCATTCCTGAAGTTGTGATCTGGCGGTTGATAGAGCAAGTAGCTCTGTCTTTATTGTTAACTTGCTAATAGTCCTTTGCACCGTAGATCTCTAATTAACTAGCAAATTATATAGTAGGAAGAGATAGCCGTAGCTACTCCAGCGCGTCTTTATAACGTCCGTATACGACGCGTCTGATGCTCCGTAAAAGACGGGATCGAGGTTACCTCTAGCGAGGATTTTGGTGGCGCCGTTGCTGTTGTTACTACTGCCCTGGAGAGCGTAGTACTTTATTGCTAGGAGATAGACCCACACCTTAAGTGCGTACTGTACATGCAACTGCCCAGGATTAGTAAGGTGACATGCCAAAATAATATGCGAGCGCGCAACATCTAGACGCGTCTAGTAAGTAATATATGCTAAACTGCTAACTAATTGCTAGTAATACGTCCGTCGTTTGGCATTAGGCTCCTCTATAGAAGCCTGCAAGTTGTTTGCGTATTATGGTAGTAGAGCTTTTAGCGTCTTGCCCTCTAGCTTTACATTAAATCGATGAGCGACCTTGTTAATATACTTATCCTGTAATAACTAAATCTTGCGCTGCTTCCTGTCTCGAAGTACTTGTACGCCTAGGAACCATGTAAGTTCTCCTATTGTCTTTAAGTCGTAGTGTTTAACAAGCTTGCTAGTAATGCTGTCGAATAAACGTTGGTTGCTGCGATAATAGGCGATTGTGATATTATTAATAAAGACAAATAATATAAGGTAATTGTTTGTATACAAGCATGGGAACCCTGGGACACGCTTAAGGCCTAATTTCTCGACTGTGCAATAGAAATCTTTGTACTAGAGTAGTGCTGACTCCTTTAAACTATATAGAGCGCGCAAGACCTCTAGGAACTCGCCATTGTCGCTGAAGACGTCTGGGGTCTCCACTAAGAGCTTGCGATTAAGTAGGGCGTTTAAGAAAGCGTTGGGCGCGTTATACTGCCAAAGCTCTAGGTCGAACTTGTTAGCGATCGCTAGTAGGGCCCGAAAACTTCGTGCTGCCAGCGTCGCTGCGTAAGTGTCTCTATACTGCTCCTTAAGGTCTCCTCGTATAACAAGCCGCGCCTTAAACTTGTAAAGATAGCCGTCCTTGTTGAACTTGTAATTAAATACCTATATAAGCGGGAGCACCTTAATACCTTGCTTAGCTGCTATCTTTTTAGTTATCTTTGTCTTGCGGAAACAGCCCTTGTCCCACACCTGGCGATACTCTTGTCGAACGGCCTCCATAAACTGCTTGCCGAATCGGTGATACTTTAGCTAGTGTATAGACTTTGGTTTAGGCGGCAATTGGCTCCTGTGAAGTCGCTAGTCGTTAAGAAAGCTAGATCCGCCATTTTGGCCTTGCTTAACGTTTATTAAAGTTGTAAAAGCATGGAGATATTCGCTAACGCGCCTAGCGCCAAAAATCGCTGCATGTGACTGAGGATTGTTGCGGTTCGTCGGCCTACGCTTACGCCTGCCTGAAACGATATTTTCCTCCGAAAAATCAAGGTTTCGACGCTGAGGAGCATTGTTCGTATGCATGTTAGGCATATAGTCTGGTATTTTAGTCGCAGAACGGTTTACGACTAGTTACTAGGTAGGTAAAGGCGGTGTTAAGTACGCGTCGAAAAATTGAGTGTCTCTATCTTCTTGTGCCAAGACTCTTTCCCTATTAGGTAAGGCGCTTTGTTTCTTATTACTACACTCCCAGGTCTGCGTGCTCCCCCTTGACACTAAATCCTCCTCACCCCCTAGCTGCTGCTGTAATTGAGTCTTGTCTTGCTCTAACTTGTTTTCTAGCGTTTGAATTTGTTCGTCCAGAATGACGTTGTCGCCTCGATTGTCCAGATTTCCAGCTACCGGGCATAATATGTCGCGAAATGGAGCATCCACTATACGCTGTATCTCTTCAACTTGCTTAGCGATAGCGGAAGCCTTCTCATCCACTCTATGCTCAACTTGGGAGAGAACTCCCTTGTTAGACGTAGTTAATTGCTAGAGTAATGTACGCGCTCGCGCTTGCCGTGTTGTTAGTAAGTCTTCTACTTTAATATTATCTTTATTTAGTATCTCTGGCATATCTAATAGCTTGATAGATCTCGTAATTACTTGCCTGTTATACACATCTTTGCTACCTTTATAGAAACGACTTGGGTTAAAAACAACGTCTCTTACGCGAACAACTTGGTCCTTCGTCGATAGCCAAATCCTAAAGATATTAGTTGAATCGTACCCTATAAGATGGCCGATAAGAGCCCTAGACTATGTCTTTGCAGCCTTTGGCAGGTGCTTGTTTAATACATATGCTCGATAACTAATAGGCCGTATGTGGGAGATAATAGGCTTGTGTCTCTAAATAATCTTATACAGAGTTTTCTAGCCTAACGACCTCGTTGGCGTATGGTTAAGTAAGTATCTTGCTGTCTTGTACATCTCATTCGCTAGCTTCTTAGGTAAGTTGGCCTGCAACGTTAGCGCTCTTGCCCTTGTGCTAAGCGTCTTCTTAGCTATTTTAGCGCTGCCGTTCTGCTCTAGTGTGTCTAATACCCGCAGCTCTAAGCGTATGCCTAATTTGTTATAGAGACTCTTAAACCTGAATCCCTTCTTATTATTAGCTTTTATAACGATTACGTCGCAATCAAACTGCCTCTAGATCTGCCAAATTACGCTGAGTAGCCAGGGACGCAGCTCTCTCGCGTTTCTTGTCCTAGTTATTTCTACCTCGTTCTTTTTGGAATACTCGTCCACCGCATAAGCAGCGTACCTGTCGCGATTATAGTAGAGCTTACCGTGCTCGCGGATTTGTAAAACGTTAATAGCAATACAATAAAACGGGCGCTCTGCCACGTTTACTAGCGTACGCCTAGACACCTGCTGCGTAAGCTTCGCCTCGTAACAGACTTGGTAATTAAGGTCCTGCTGCTTGACGTCCGTCACTTCGACGCTAACTACATTGTCTTGTAAGTGTTAGACTGCCTCTCTTAATAGATAACCCTATATAGCATAAGTAAGCTTCGCGCTAAGTTTCTAGGCAGGTTTTAGTATCCTTAATAGCGCTGTCCTTATCGCAAAGGTAGACAACGTTAGCTACTTTAGTCGCTTACTTGTCTTAACGTCTAGCAACTAGTGGCCCCGCTGGTACTCTAAATGAGTAATCACCCTTAAGCTTCTATATAGAACGTCTCTGCCAGAGTTAAAGTGAATGCCTACATCACGATAGCGGCCTAGGCCTATAACGCTTGTTAAGAAGCCTGGCATAAAGGCGACGTGAGTAAGTGCCAAGCTCTTGACACTAGACGGCGTATAAATAAAGAGGCTAACTTTACCCTAGGCTTCTACTGGAATGTGACTTACTCTAGTAGTAATAGTCCCGCTGTTGTGCTCCTTACGCTCCCTCTCCCAGCCTACCTAGTCTTCTAAATTAATAATGTGAGTATTGCTGCCTGGGTCTAGAATCTAGCGGTCCTATAAACCGTTATCTTCTGTAATAGCTGCGACTTTAAGATCTCCGAAAGGCGGAGAGTCGTTGTCTATAAGGACAGCCTCTGCTGTAAAATTTGCCGTATAAGTGGCTGGAGTAGTAGGAGCTTTGCCGTTGTCCGCTGTAATTATCTCTTTAATATCTATGTTATTGCGCTTACGCTATTTGCCTAGGTACTCCTCCACCTTTTCTTTTAAGCCAGCGTTGTCCTGGTAAGCCTTCTTAATGCGCTCTTATATAGACTTCTTATCCTTAAAGTCCACGCGCCTGCCTTTGGCATGTAGGTTAAGGTGATAGTAGTTCTCCTACTAGTGGCGAAATCTATATAAGTAGTTCTTGCCCTTATCGTTAGAGCTGTCCTTATCTATCTCTTGGATAGTCTTTGCTACTTAAAGCTTTCCTGCTATTGCTGCAAGTTAAAGGGCCCTAGGTCAAGTTGTCCGTAAGTAGTCCTTATATGTCGCGATCTCGTCTTCTAATAATAGAGTAGTTATCTAGCTAGTGCGCTGTTGCTTAAGATAACTCGCTAGCGCAGGCGCTCTATACTCTAGATCTACTGCCTTAACAGCTACTAGAAAATCCTCTACTAATTAGTTATCCGCGACGTTTAATAGCGAAACTACATACGCCTGCCTTGTTACGTTAAGCTAGTCCCTTAGCTAAATTTCTATACTCTTGTCCCTTAGTAGCATATATAATTAGCGATACTTCTCCTTTAGTTCGCGCTTAATTGCGGTTGTCGTGAGCGATAAGTAGGCCTTAAGGGTAACTAGACGTGTATAAGTAGTATTCTTACCTTATAGTAAGTATAGGTTGCGTTAATGTATAGTGCGCGCTATTTTAAAGTTAAAGATAGTAAGCGCTCTCTGCTAACGCTTAAATGCTAGAAGATCTTACTTATACTTCTAATATAAGAATTAGTAGCGCGTAAACCCTTTGTCGTTAAGATCTTGCTTAGTGTAATTTACTAGTATAGGGATTAGTTCCCTATTTGCCCCTGCGCGTGGCAACGCGTCTTTTAGCTTTGGCGGAGTAGGCGCTGTTAATTGCCTCAAATCTGCCTCCGGCACGTCAGGATCCACGTACTCCCATAGCCCATGCTGTTGCGCTGTATCTTTACGCAAAAATAGCCATGATTGCCAGTCCTTGGGCGTCTTAAGGATTACTCCCATCGCTCGGGATGCTGCCTGCAATTCGGCCGTTATCGTGATTGTATGGAGAGGGCAAACAAATAGTATGTGTGAAAGATCAGACGACTAAGAGCAATCACCGACTGCAATAGCTGAGTTGCCCGACAAAACGCTATACCGGGCTTATAACTATGAACCAAATAACTAATGTATATCCCCCCGTCTGCCTCTAGAGGTAAGCTATCTCCTATATACCCAGGCGTAAACATCCTAGATAACTGGCAAACAGCAAACAAAAGGAAAATAAGCCATCAGCTCGGTGGCAAACATCAAAAACAAACAAAAGGAAAATAAGCCATCAGCTCAGTGGCAAACATCAAACCTCACATTTAATAAGGCGTTATACTTTAAACCTTCCTATACTAAGACTACTTCTTCTTAAAGGCTTAAGTGCGCTAAGCACTGTAGGTTATATTAATCCTAAGTAAGCTTTATGTAGTCTTTGTCTTCTCTTAGTCGGGTGTCCCCTATTGTTGTGTTAAGGTCGCGGGGATCCAGGCCCTAAGGAAACCATCCTGTCTCGAATTTCTACTATTAGTATAGTTCGCAGTTATCCTTAAAGCATGTATGCTACCTATTCTACTTGTGGTGCTTTATCTAGTATATAGGAAAATGCTTATAGTAGTTATTAGGTACATTACACTAGTTCTTCTTTAAGCGATAATGCTTAGAGTCCCTTAGAATATATATAGTCTAGACTTAGGCCTTAGAATGCTAACGGCATCCTTTGCGCGTGCATTACCACTATTTAGCGTAATTATATTACTTAAGTGCCGTTACCTAACGTAGGTACTATTCTAGTAGGCCTTGTAGTTTCTTAGCAAGCTAATAGACGTCCTATGCGTGTAGTCCTTATATAGTAACCTTCGCTTTGCATTGTAATAAGTAGTGTAACTTACTATTATATATCTAATAGACATTATTGGCGAGCCGCTAATAGATCTAGTGTTCCTAGAGGACTATTTGTTCCTCCTGCTATTTAGCTAATTCCGGGATCTTTTGTGTAAGATCCACTTTGTTTATTACCGCTAGTGTAAGAGTAGCTATTGCTACTCGGACGAGGTTAGTTATATTAACTTTAGTTTTCCGCTTTTCGCAGTCCTTAGTAAAGTGTCCTTACTCTTTACAACGTAGGCATGCCTTGTTTTTAAACCTTTGTTTACGTTCCTTAGGCGAAAGTCTATCCTTTTACTAATAAAACTTCTAGGGCCTCTTGCCCTTATTTGCCTGTTTCTTGTGCCAGCGGGCTTTATTAGTTATAATAACGTCTCCGTCTTGGTCCCTAGCTACAGGTCGATTTCCCGAGTCCCTCTTAGAAGATATTCGACTGCCATGTTGCTTCTCTAGTTTTCGCTCGAAGAGGCGATTGTTTACGGTGATAGCGTTGTTTATAAGTTCGTCTAAATTATCTGCCTTTGCCTGGTGTACTAGTTTGTCCTTAACTAATTCTTTTAGCCAGTTATAATAGGCAATTATAAGTGGGGCTTCTCCCTATCCCTTTAGTTCTGCTATAATCTGCTTGAACTCTAGTATGTAAAGTATCGCCGACCTTTCTTGTCGGAGTCGTTAAAGGCGTATCTCTGCCTAGTATTCTTTATTAATCGTGCTAAATATTCTTCTTATAGCCTTGCGAAAGGACTTTTAACTTTTAAAGGCTTCTTTTATAGCTTCTAATTTGTATTTCTTAAGCTCGCTATGCTTAAGGAAATCGTTAATTATTAGTTAGGCCTATATAGCTGCCTTGTCCTGCATGTTTATGCAAGCGACTAAGATCTTATCTTATTCTGTCTTAAACCTCCCTAGGTTATAACAGTTAAATAGTTCTATCTGCGTTAGGAACGTTCCTGGGTAACCCTTTTCAGTGTAGGGTTCTGGCTTTGGGACCTTTGGTTGATGCTTCGCATCCTCCCACTTACTCATCTTCTTGCCCATCTCGTTGATGATTTCTTGGAGCTGAGAGATCTGAGCTGCTTGTTCGGCCACGACTTCCATAGGGTCTCGGTCCTGGATTCGGGCTATTGGGGCCGGGGCAGCGGGCTTGGCTGCCAGGGTGGTGCTTAGTCCTGCCATGTCGTACCGTAGGGTAGTTAAAGTGTTATGAGGTGCACTCGCTTAGTCTAATCTAGGTTAGGGCGGTAAGGTAATAAGGCGTCTCACGGGTTATTTAATGGTACGAGTTAATGCGACAATTAAGCGCGGTTAAACAATCTAATCTTATAGCGAATAAGATAACTATTAGTCTATATAGGAAAAGGTACTCGCATAGAAGATATTTCAGTTGACTACAAGGAGCGTATAAAGGAAACCATCCTGTATATATATCCTCCTTATCCTATAGAGTCCCATGGTATCCCATATCCTAACCTTGTGGGATCCCATGGGATTTCCTGGAACGTCACGTGACCCTGGGTCACGTGGTCCCATAATATCCCATAGTCTTGGCGCCTGGGACAGCCTAGGACATTACGTAAGTCGGAGGTGGGGCCTGGTTGTCGTCATAAGGCCTGTCGTCCCACCGTCGACTTCTGGTCCGTAACATATACTACCTTTTATTATTCTGCCTAGTAGATTTTATTAAGCTAGCTAGTATACTAGCCTACCTGCTAGCTAGGTACTAGCTATTAGTAATAATAGCTAGATAATAGATAACTTAGGATTCGCCTAGCTAGAGCACTTTAATTAGTATATAGAGTCTTATACTATAGGCACCTAGTGGCTACTTATTCTAGATAGTTATAGTAGCTATGCTACCCCTTAGTTCTAGGAGTACTATAAGGCACACAGGATCGTTAGCCTCTGTATGCCTGCCCACACAAGCCACCTGCTACAGCCTCTAGATATAGGCTGTTTCTCACCTCTAAAGACAGCGTATAGACATGAGGTGACTGAGCTGGCCAGACTGTCTATCTATCACGTAGACAAGGAGGAGTTCCTATTAGTGTATCCACGTATACGTAGGACAGTCTTTACAGAGCAGAACATCAGGGCTGGCTTTCAAGCTACAGGACTAGTGCCTCCCTATCCAGATAGAGTCCTCTCATGCCTGCCTGCAGTCAGGACACCGTCACCACTACAGATAGAGCCAGTCTGGACAGCTGAGACGCCTCATACTACTACTCAGGTGGAGCAACAGGCTCGACTTATCCGTGATCGTCTACAGCGACCGTCTCAGAGCCCTACACAGGAGCTACTTAGACAGCTAGTCAAGGGCTGTCAGCTTGCTATAAACTTAGCAACGCTCCTAGCAGAGGAGAATAGGAGACTACGTGCTGCCAATCAACGCCGTAGACAGAGGCAGGATAGACGCAGGACGTATATTGCCTCAGGAGGCGCTCTACAGGCTGAGGAAGGCCAGAGGCTGGCTGCAGAGGCTGAAAGGGTGGTCTCGCAGGTGGAGCAGGAGGACCGTACAGGATGACCACGAGCACCACCTACGTGCAGCAATTGTCACGTACAAGGACACAGAAGGACTCAGTGTAGACAGAGATCCTAGCTATTATATGAATCTATTTATAGAAAATTTGACTATCGCGTTGTTGAGCTATCTTGTAGAAAGCTAGGTCAGTTTTGGTGGGGTGGCCAGCTTACTGATCTGGCCAGCTTACTGATCCAATACGTTAACGTGTTCGAACACTCATCCGCGCACCCCACCAAAATCGCGACGCGTCTTCCTACAATTGCTCTTTAACAACGTAATAAAATAGGTAGTAAATAGATTTATTAAGTGCGCGCTATCTAGTAGTATACTAAGTTCTTATATAACCTTGTTCGTAGCACTTGCTATAGGTTAGCGGTGCTAAAGGCCTACTTAGCTACCCCGCCTGCTCTACCTGCTAAAGCACCTGTAAAAATGGCCCCGACTGCGGGTCACTCAATCTATCAACAGTACTAAGGCGATCCCTTTGGGAGGAAAGAAGGGCTAGGGCGAGGGGAATAAATAGGGTGAGAACCCTGACAGAGCTAGTCGAGCCCTGTCTCGCGCTGTCACGCGCTAGTCGAGCACTGTCATGCGCTGTCATGCCCGGTCTAGCGCTGTCGCGTGCTGTCAGGCGCTGTCGAGCGCTGTCCAGGGCTATCGTCAGCTCTCGACCCACACTTCGTGACAGCACCCTTTTAGCCTCTATAGTAAGTAATTAACCTTCCTCTACTTGTATAGCTCCTTTATAAGCTATATAATATTAGCGCTACTACTCTTTACGCTACTACTACTAAATAACTTATTAAAACTTTTTATTCTCTTTTATAAGAATTATTACTAAATTTATTATAAGTTAATACCCTTTAACAAGCTAGCAGATAGCCTAGGTAGTAAGACTTTATAAAGGCTAACTAAGGTAGTCTTAGATAAATTAAGCCTACTATTTTCGCTAAGTAATAGTATATAGCGTTTTTAATATCTATGTAACCTTAGCGTTAGCTACTACCCTGCCGAGACAGTCAGTGCGCCGCGACACTAACGCGCCACCCCAACACCAGCACCGCAGCCAGCAACATAAGGCTATAGAGTTTTACATAAAAGCTTTTATCGCGAAATTTTCTAAAGTTAAGATTTTATAGAGCTGTAGAAGATTGCTAGCTAGTTAAATTATAGATATCTACTTAGTGTTTTAATTATTTGGCCACTGCGCGATGCTAGCGCTAATGGCGTAGATATTACTATATTAACGCGTATAGATGCCGGCGTAGGCTTCTTCCTCTTTATAATTATATAAGTAGCTTTTGAAGCATTCTGGCTTCCCTTTTAGCAATTTTAAGACGTTTTTAAAGTTATTATTAAGCCTTACGAGCCTGTTAATAAAGGCGTTACTTAGTAGCCTAATTAGCTTTCTTTTTAGTGCGCGTATTTCTAGCTGCTGCACGCGTAATACGCTTCTCCTATAGTAGATAAGCTTTAAGCTGCCTATTTACTATCTAGATCTCTCTCTGCTTACTTTTCTAGAGTTGTAGTTGTTGCTTTTTAGCCTTTTGTTGGCTAAGAGAATCGCGCGCCCTCTGTACGTGGGCAGGTGACTAAAAAACAGATCCTCTATGCCACTCATCTGGCTGCTTAAAAGGTAGAGTCCTGCCCTTTATTTAACGCCGTTTCTGGTTTGTGGGGGCTTCTCGTAGCCCCTGATTCTTATGCTCTAGGAGCTGCTTCTGTATAGAGATTAAGTGTATAGTGCGACTTAGCTTCTTGGCCTTATCACCTCCCCCTGTATTAATAATAACCTTTAAAAGCTAATCGATTTTGCGCTAATTAGACGCGCTAAGTACTAAAGTAGAGCTTTCGCGCGATCTCTATTTTAGAGACTTATTTTTATTAAATTAACTAAGGATTAGTGTAGGATCTAGCGGCGAGATACCTATATACTTAAAAGCTTTAGTAATTAATTATGGCGTAACTAACGTTGTCTAGGCCCTCTAGAATAGTGTAAAGAAGTCTCTTTTAGCGATTATTAATAGCCCTTAACTTCTATACACGTATGCGGAGAGCTCGTCGGAGTAGGCGATAGAAAGAGACTTAAATATATAGACGTCTAGAGGCTACAGCGTATAAGTAGCGTAAGGGGGAAATATCGCAAGGAGGATCTTTTTCTAATTACAGTAGTTAATAAAATCTATAGTAACGTGAGATCTATGCCTATTAAGGACTAAGAGTTGCTACTATCGTCGAGCCTTCTCTTTAGTATAGCGATTAAACACTTGTTTTAGCTATTAAAGTCCTATCTCGTTGTTTAACCATCTAGAGGTTGATGAGGTGATAAAGACTCTATAAGAATTAATGTTAATTTCCTTAACCTAGCTTAATTGTAGAGTCTTAGCGTTAGATCGATAGATTAGTAATGGATTAACAGTAGATCCATCGGCGCATATACATACGATGAGCGAGATCCACTCACAACTACTATCCTGGATAGATTGCCTCACTTGGCGACTCTCATATATAGGCCTGTCGAAGATCCTTTTTGACCTGCCGGTGATGCCGAGTAGGAAGCCTTTTTCGTCCATATTATAGGTATGCTAAGGCTCTATGCCATACTTTATAATTTTCTTATGTAGAAGCTTAAAGTAGAGCCTATATCTTGCGCCTAAATTAGCGTTGTGGCGATTACTATCTAGCCTAGTCATCTATTGCGAGATTAGGGAGTCGGGGTAGCGCTTAATAAAGTAATTAACCTATTATATAGAGATATCCTTTTTAGCAATAATTAATGTAAAGTTTTAGATTATCTAACGCGTAGGGGGTAGACCTTTCTAAGTAAGACGCTGTATATACTATAGGAGCTTAGATTTTTGTTGTTAGTTAAGATTTTAGCAAGTTTATAGTAGCTATGTACGCGCCTGCATGGCGCGTCTATACCAGCGCGTTAATGTTAACCGCACAACACCAAATTCTTCTGCAATTTTTCTATATGAGAAAGTTTCTCTAGGTTCTCGTGAGTCGATAGCGATGATTGCAGCCTTAATCGGATCCATATTAGTGGAGATGCGGCGCGTTAAAGTTAAGGTGCTACATCTATTAGGGTGGCGCGTTAGTGTCGCGGCGCACTGACTGTCTCGGCAGGGTAGTAGCTGTACGCAACCTTAAGAGGCGAGAAGTAGCCAACATTGAGTGGCTAGAACAGGTGCGACGTATAAGAGGGTATACAGAGCGTAATAATCTTGTTCTTTGTGTAGTACTTATCGAACTCAGGCGTTGCGTAGCTGCCGTGGCCGTCGAGGATGAGTAGTTAGTAGGCCCCTATCGTACGGGCTTTACCCACTCGAAGCCTAGGTCGTCCGTAGTCTAGCTATTGTCGCTAATAGCGATAGTCTAATCAGGTGGTAGGCCTTAATACTAGCTAGCTTGGTGGAGCTTCCCTTGCAGGATTACGAAGGGTAGGATAGACTAGCTAGACGCGTTATGTTAGATTTAATAGGGTTTAATAATATTACTAATATGTGCTTAGGTTTTTAATTAATACTTCCTACTTCTTATCTTTATGCCCTAAGGCCTTTTTAGGTGTTTTAGCTAACTATATTACTAAGCTTTCTAGCCACCTAATTATCGCTAAGGGCCTAGAACCTCTACTAATCTAACACACCCCCTTAGCCTAGTGCTTTTTAGTGTCTTAAGCTAGATGTTAGGATCTGAGATCCAGGGAAGGCTGTGCCGGTTTTGTATCTAATCCCTCATGTCATTCGTCAGGAATGACTGGTTATTGGCGACTATACCGCAAGGCGCGAAGTCACGTGACTGCTCTTCAGGAGCGCTCGTTTGTGAGCGCTCGCCAGTAAGCAGGAACTAGCCATGTATATAGGAACGCTAAGTATAGCTCTTCTATACTCGTGTTTAATCTAAGTTATTAATTTATTATTTAAATTATATTTTAGCTTTAGTTATTTTATTAATAACTGCACACTACTTTAATACTAATAACCTTATTAATACGCGTAAACTATTAACACCCCTTTCTTATTTTACTAGTACTTTTACCTAAGAACTAATCCTAGTCTTCTTTAGGACTAGCTACCCCGAAGGGCTTAACATCTTAAACACCTTTAATATAAGTACTATAAGGACTCTTATCTTTTTTATAGCTTCTAATAGCACTAACGTTTAACTAATAAAGAATAGCAATAATAAGGCGCATAAACTTAATTTATATAATAATAACTATAAACTTCTTAATATATAATTACTATAACTAGACCTATACTTTTTCGACCAAAATAATAAGCTTACGGACAAAAAAAGATTATCTTTATAGTATTATATAGGCAAGGAGCAGCTAAAGAGTGGATCTAACTATACTTAGTTAAGTAGATAAATATACACTACAAGAATTAGGATAAAGTCTACCTAAATAGCTATGCTAACGTAGTTAATATTATTAAGGACTATCCTAACTTTAAGAAGTGCCTTAAATAACTATTTAGAATTACTAAGAAAATCGCTATAGCTGAACACGCTATCTAAATAATTAAGTAATAATAATCTATAGCTAAATATATAGCTAAGTTCCGCAAGTATACTATATAACTTAAGTAAAAAGAAGAATTCCTTAAGACTATATTTAAGTAAGGACTTAAGTATAAGGTATAAAAGGAACTCCTACGTAGTAGTATAAAAGTTAAAACCTTTAATAAACTATACGAGGAATTAATTAGACTTAATAAAGAATAGTTTACGCTATAAGAGAAATTTCGCAGAAACCTAAGAAATACTAGCTTTAGAAAACTAGCACCTATAGTCTATAAGGCACTACTAAAGGCACCTTAATAATAATAATATGACTCTTACAGTTACTAGCTAATAAAAAGAATCTAATTTAATAACTTAAAAAAGGGGCTAAGGAAGGTCCTAAGCCCTTAAAAGCCTAATAATAACTATATATAACTCTTTAATAGAACTTAACTACTAAGGGCTAAGACACGTACCTACTTTATATATAAAAAACTAGGACACATCGCTAAGAACTATAGAGCTAAAAATAAGATTATTAAATAGTTAAATATACTTACCGTTAATAACGATTTAAACGACGAAGAATGGTAGGTAATACCTACTATTACGTAATCTAATATCCTAGACGAAGACTTAGAGTGATTAGAATTATTAGATTTATATATATATATAAGGATACTAATAACGAAGGCTTAGATAAAGAAAACAAGCTAATATAATAATCTCCTACACTATACCTAAATGTGAGATAACCTCTAAAAGAAGTTAAATAATATAATATTTTTAACTTTCTAGGAATATAATAACCTAGAGAACGAGATTTTAGATACTTAGTAATAAAAACTAGATATACTACGTATCTACTAATATAAACTAACCTAATTAGCAAGGCCGCACGAGAATTCGTAGACTATAAATATAAATATTAAGATCTACGCAAGACATATATTATAGAAGAAAATATTTATAAAGTAAATTATAACCTAGACTACTAAAACCCTAATTACAGTACCCTTTAATAGAGATACTATATATATAACTAATATACTACACACTATGCAAGAAAGTAAGAAAAAAGATTTCTAAAATAAAAGTAATAATACTAATAGGAATAGTTTAATTGCCTAGTTATAAAATATAACCTATACCTTTAAGATAAACGCGAATCTAAGTACTTCTCGTATTTAAATAAAGCTACTAATAATGTATTATTAATATTAATTAATAGAAACTATATATTAATAGAGTAGCAAACATGCCTCCACCTAGACTATAAGGAATATAAGTAGGACAAAGCACTCTACGGATTTAGACTAAGAAACTACTATAGAGAGCTAGTACGTCTAGATAAAATAAAGGGAAGAGAGTTTAGTAAAGTAATTTATATATAAAAAAGATATAATAAATATTTATAAAATAAAGAAGGAATGCTAAGACCTATAAAACTACTTATTAAGAAAGTGTCTTTCTTAGACCTAGGCTTAGGCAAGAAAACGCCTTTAAAGAACTAAATACTACTAATAGTTAGGTATTAATTAAGCTGCTAATATAGCTTAAAAAAATATAAATAAAAGCTATGCTAGCCTTAGGAGCGTAGGAGAACTATATATTACAAAACGCACTTAATAAAGTAGGACTCTATAAACATAAGAAGGCTATGCCTTACGCTATTTATATCGTAAATAGATAACTAATACCTAGCAAAGTAAGAATTAAATGTAAGATAGAAATAAGCCTTAAGATCTATAGATACTAGGAATTAATTACCCTCGACATTATTAAGAAAGCTAATTACGATATAATTTTAAAACTACTTTAGTTAAAGAAGTATAATCCTACGATTAATTAAGAAAAGAGAACGATAACTTTTAAACGCTATAAATATATATTATAAGCTAAATCTGGGTATTAATAGAGTATAATAGTGGATAAAAGAGCTATAAACACCTTAGTCTCGCGACTAGAAGTTAATAAATATAGAATTACCTTAGTAGACGCTGGCAGATATCACCAGATTATAGAGCGCAAGAAGATAGATGACACACTCTATAGAATTCCTAAATGCTATTAAGCATGAAATCATATGTTCACTAAGAGAGAAGGAAAAGCTAACGTTCTAGAATATTAACCTTAGGATTATGTAATTAACCTAGAAGAAGGGAAGATACCACCCCTTTAAACTATTATATAGTAAAACGAAAAAAGAGGTCTAGCAAGAAAAATAATTTATTAAAATAATCTTTATAAAAGAATATATTAGATCTTCCAAGTTACCAGTAGTAAGCCTATTTATATTTATACAAAAAAAAGATAAACAACCACGATCCTGTATAGACTATAAGAGACTTAACGACATAACGATTAAGAATTAATATCTATACAATTAAATATATTAAAACTCTAAGACTGACACTTAAGAGTAAAGATCTTTACAATAATAGATTTATAAAATAGATACTACCTTATATAAATTAAGCAAGGTGATAAGTGGAAGATAGCATTTAGAATATACTATAGACTATTTAAATATGTAGTTATACCTTTTAGACTTACTAACGCACTAGCAACCTTTTAAGCACTTATTAATAGCGTACTATGTAACTATCTAGACATATTTGTTATTGTCTATATAGACGATATCCTTGTTTTTTCTAAAAACGAATCAGACCACGTACCGCATATATAGACAGTACTAAAAGCACTAGATTAGGCATACCTACGGATTAAGCTAAAGAAATATAAATTCTATATACGAAAACTAGAATGTCTAAAACACGTTATTAGTATAGAAGGAATACAAGTAAGCCTAAACAAGATTAAATATGTAAAGCACTAGCTAAGACTAGAAAAAGCTAAGGATATCTAAAAATTCTTAGGATTTTATAGATTTAACAGGATATTTATTAAGGACTACTCTAAAATTATAATACCCCTTACTAACCTTATAAAGAAAGATATACCCTTTAAATAGATAGTAGAGTGTAGAACGTTATTCTAACTCTTAAAAACTATATATATTATGCCACCCGTGCTAGTACACTTTAGAGATAACAAACTTTTATAATTTAAAACTAATGCTAGCGACCGCGCTATAGCAGCATGTGCAAAATAATTCTAGAATAAATATTAGCACCTAATAGCCTGCTACTTATGTAAACTAAACGACGCGAAATTACGATATAATATACACTATAAAGAACTCTATATAATTATAACAGTACTTAGGTATTAGAGAATCTATGTATATAGTTACTTGGAACTTATAATTTTTATAGACTATAAGAACCTTGTAAAGTTTATAACTATAAAGGAACTAATACTACGTTAGAGAAGATACACAGAGATTATAGGATAGTATAAATTTAATATTATATACACGCTAGGTAAAGAAAATAGATAAGTAGACGCCTTAAGTAGATGTGGAGACTTAGCAAGAGATAAGATTAAGACATACTCTGCTATTCTATAATAAAACGATAAAGGATTATTAGAACCTATAGTAGAAGTTAACTAACTTATTATTACTACACGAAAAGTACCTAGGGAACTATAGACTAAGATTATATAATAATACCACGATAACCCCGTGTACGAATACCCAAGAATTAAGAAAACGATGGAACTTATTTAAAGTAAATACTTATTTAGAGGAATAAAGGAAGCAACTACGAAATGTATTTAAAAATATATAAGTTATTAATAGAATAAGCGCGCCACACACCTTAAGTATAAAGAGATGCAAGTAATCTAGATACCTATAACACTATAGAAAGACATCGCTATAGACTTTATAACTAAACTACCTAAGTTAAAAGACCTATTAAATAGAATAAGATACGATACTGTATTAGTAATCGTATGTTAATTTACTAAATACGTAGAATTACTATCAAGTTAGAAAATAACTATAGCTAAGGAGCTAGTATCCCTTATCCTAAATTAACTTATACGATACCACAGCATTCTAACGATAATTATTAGTAATAGAGATAAGCAATTTACCTTAAACTACTAGACAACGCTTATAGCACTTATTAAAATAAGATAGAAATTATTAATAGTATATTATCCACAGACGGACGGATAAATAGAACGTACAAATTAGATAATTAAAATGTACCTACGCATCTACTATAATGACTAGAAAAATAACTAAATTTCCAAATTACCTATAGTATAACTAGCATATAATAACAAAGTATTAGTAATAACTAAATACACACTATTCAAGGTAAACTATAAAAGAAACCTATATCTCTTTAATTAAGTACTTCCTATAATACTTAGGATAGAAGAACCAATTAATATAGTAAAGATTATAAAAAAGACACACGAATAACTCTAAGCGAATTTTAAGAAAGCTTAATAGTAAAGTAATTTTTATATAAACAAAAAAATAGCACCTTAGCTAAAGAAGGGGGTAAAGTATACTTACTTATAAAGAATTTTTAAACCTAGAAAAAGAAACACAAGAAACTAGATTATATTAAGATTAGACTATTTTTTATTTCTAAATAAGTATTACTAGTTAACTACTAATTAGAACTACTACTAGATGCAAAGATACACCTAGTATTTTATATAGACTAACTAGAACTAGTAGACCTAGAAACACTAGTAGAAACTACCTTTTATTACTAGCTAGAGGAAGAAAATGAGTTTAAGATTAAACGCATACTATAATACAAGGATTAGCTAAGAATATACTTTATTAAGTAGAAAGATTACTTTTATAGTGAAAATACATAGGAACTAGCGAATTATCTAAGAAACTATTAGTAGATAATTAGACGCTACTTTAAATAACTTACCTAAAACTTAGAATAGACGGAGTAGTAAAATTATCTAATAAGCTAAGAGTAGTCCACGTGGCAGGTGAATACCTTACTAAAGCATCTATAGTAGGATAATTAACTACCTTAGCATTTATTACCTTTCTATTAGTAGCTAAATTAAATATAAATATAATATCTTTTTACGTGCACGCTCTTTAGCCTGCGCTAATATCTTTTTATTCTTTAATAAATAAGAAGTAATAGTAGCTAACTATTTCTTATCCACTTTAATCTTCTTATACTCCTCTTGTATCTTAACTAAAGACGTCTAAGACATGTTAACGCATAGATAGCTAAGGCAAACATACTTAGTATACTTTAAACCTAACTTCGGTATAATGTAGCACTTTTAACTTTTAAATTTATACTTAAAATAAAGATGCTTAGCAATAAAGTTATTCTGAAAAATTTCATTATATAAATAGAGTTTACACGTAGTAGAATTAGTAGGCATAGTAACTAACGTTATACTTATAAATATAAAAGTGGGGTCACGCTTATATAAAGGAGGTAAAACCTAATACGTAATTTAAGAATAAATCTTAGAAGGGAGGAGATAATGTTAGGATCTAAGATCTACAAAAGGCTATGCTAGTTTTATATTTAATCCCTTATGTTATTTACTAGGAATAATAAGTTATTAGCGACTACGTCGCAAGGCGCTAAGTTACGTGACTACTCTTTAGAGAGCGCTCTACAGAGAGCGCTCGCCAGTAAGCAGGAACCAGCCATGTATATAGGAACGGTAAGTATAGCTCTTCCATACTTATATTTAACCTCGGTTATTAATCTATTATATAAATTATACTTAGGCTTTAGTTAATTTATGTATAACCGCGTACTATTTTTAATACTAATAATCCTATTAATAGGCGTAAGCTATTAATACTCCTTCCTTATCCTATTAGTACTCCTACCCAAGAACTAATCCTAGTCTCCTTTAGAACCAGCTACCCCTAAGGACTTAACACTAGAAGTGGCTTGGGAAGTTCTACTCTAAGGTTAAGGTTATATCCTAAGAGACTAACGTGGTTTATTACCACTTGGATTATATTAGCACTTGGATTACTTTTTCCCACCATTACACCTCCTAACTTTAACACACGATTTCTCTATAATAATAAATAGTAGCGGAATCAAAAGAAGCTAAAATAATTCTAGCTATTAATATAATTTAATTATTTAAAAAATAATAAGCATGTAACGCGCGGCCTAGCTCTATAATATATTATTTTCCTTCATTTATAGTAGAATAGCAGGCGCGACGCTAGAAAAGAATCTTAATTAAAATTATATATTTTAGATATACTTAAAAAAAGTGTCCTTATGAAGTATATCCTAGACCTAGATAATTAAGGTTTTCCTCCGTAACTTAAAGATATAAAAAATATAACTAACTACATTCTTACGTCGCGTAGAGCGCGACGAGTTGGCAAGCTCTGGGCGCATTACTTCGTAAAACGTACCCTAGAGCTAAAGACGCGTTTTTCACGTTCCTACGACTTCTAGAGGGCCCTATGCGAAGACCCGAAGCTTATCGAAGACTAGTTCTAGTTTATAACAAACATGAAAGCCAAGTATGGCATATAAGATAGCGACACATGGGACTTTAACAAAACGGGCTTTATAATAGGTATTATTTACGGCTGTATAGTTATAACTTAGTCTAATTAGAAGGGAAAAGGCAAGAAAGTATAGCTAAATAACTAAAAATAGGCTATAATAATTGGTTTCGTTAATAGGGAGGATTATAATATTTCTTTATTTCTAATTATTTAAGGTTTATACTACCTTACTAATTAATATACTAAGGGCCGTCTGCTAGGCTCCTAGGTAATTAAATCTATAAAAAATAAGTAGATAAATAAAAAGACTCGCTTAGAATAGATTAAATACTTTAATAAGTATATGTTACGATCACGAACCCCACAGGAACAATAGAACTAGGTAATTACGCAAAGAGAGTTATTATTGGCGGAATGACCGCGCTAGGAATACACAAAAGCGTGGGGTACCTTAGGTTAGTAATTACGTAATAAAGTTCCGTATAAGCGAGAAGTCCTGCATAAAGGTTAAGACTATAGTAAGTCCTAAGGACTACCTCTAGGAGGAAGGTTTTAGTAGGACTATAGTAATAATTTTAATAATTTCTCTATACCTTTCCTACTCCTTCTAATTCACTTAACATACTACGAATATATCTTTTATAATAAACTAGTAAATTTCTAAGTTAGTTATTCTATAGTTCGTTATAGAATTAGGTTATTTATATAATCTAGTGTTATTATTTTAAGCTCTTAACTATTAAATATACTTATAAGGTATATTACTCTTAACTTATTCTTCCCTTACCTAGATTAGGCTTAGGTAAGTAAACTCCTTGTAACACTTTAACTACCTAAAGGTCTAAGATAACAAAATAGCATAGCTACTATAGCAAGGGTCTTAATAGGAAGCGCGACTTCTGGACTAATCACGAATACTATAATAGTATTAGCTAGTTAGGCTAATAAGATATAATAGCTTAAGGAGTAATTAGCTAAGCTAATAGCTTATGTTCCAGCTACTATAACTACGGGAAGGATACCCTTTAAAATTCTTAAAATTTATACAGGTAAATAAGAAGGACTTAAGGCTTTTTTTTGTGAATATAGAACTCTATTACTGCTATAACAAAGATATATTTAGAACTAAATAATTTAAGATTCTTATAGCTAGCATGCATATAAAGGGCAAAGCAGCTAAGTAACTTCAACCCCTTATTAAGTACTATCTAAAGAATAAAAACGATATCTTGGAATATAATAATAAAACTAAGAAGGTATTTAAGGACTAGGCATCTTTTAAAGAATAAATATAGATTATATTTAGAGAAGTTAATAAAGAATAATAAGCTAAACGTACAATATAAAGGCTTAAATAAACTAAACTAGCTAGTGTCTATATAGTTATATTTAGACGCCTATAACCTAAGATTAACTAAGATAACGCCTACTTTAAGTAGCTTACTATAATAGGCTAAAGGAAAACGTTAAGGACGAGCTTACCTACTATAATAGGGTAGATAACCTAGAAGAATTTGTAAAGCTAGCTATATAGATTAATAATTAACTCTGTAAATAATAGTTAGAAAAGCAAGAAGGTCATCGCATCTAACCTAATATTAAAAAAATCTGGAAACTATAAAAGGACCACGATAGGAATATCGTGATAGCTAATAAAGCCTAAGAATAGAAACTAAGGAAGTAGTTAAAGGGCTGTAATAATAGACTATTTAATTAAAAATAAAAATAACGCTTTAATGAAAAGGCTTGCTTAGGATATAGAGAATAGGATTACTTCTAAAGGGATTATTTAAAGAATGATAAAGGATAAAGTAAAAGAGCTTAAATTATTTAAGTAATAATAGCTACGCTATAGACAATAACACCTATACTATTAAGGACTAATAAAGATAAGGTCTTTAATATAGAACTTAAGGTTCTAAAGATACTAGACAAAATAGAATAGAGGATAGTACTAGAGTATAAAATCTTTCTCTAACTATTAAAAGGAAAGTGCTAGGTATGTAATAGCCAGATATATACGCCTTAGGAATACACGTAAAAAATTAAACTTAAAGGACTGAAGGCTACGACAATTTATAAGTTTACCACAAAGTACTAAGGAAATATACTAGTACTAGAATAATAAATTAAAATTTAAGAATAATATAAAAGGGTGGCCTAGTTCCTCTATAATAAGGAAAACTATGAACTATATTAAATAAAGAAGGCATAAGTAGCAATATTACTAAGAAACCTTAACTATAAGTTTATTAATAACTATAAGCTAACGATAAACTGCAATAAATGTTTTCTAGATAAATATGCACGCTACTATAAGGAATTAGGCTAGTAGAAGTACTTTAATAGTAAATGCTAGATACATAAGGCACATAAAGAAGCTATAGGCTAGTATCCTAAAGGCATAAACCCTGGATTAATAGTAACTATAGGAAACTAATAGACAGAGGACATAAGCCCTAGTTACCTATAATAAATTAAATAGCTAGATTGTAATAGGGATTGCCTAGCCTACTTACATTAAAAAGAATAGATAACCGCACGTGTCACGATTTCTATATATACTATCCTATGCCTTGTAACGATAGCTATCGTCACTCATTCCTTTTGGAGATGTATGGCGGCGTGGTATAGGGCGACGTACATTACAGTACGGGAAATAATATTATTATATAAAAATCTAAAATCCTAGAAATCTCTAATTACAGGATATTGACAATACGGAGAATCCTAAAAGGAAGAAGAGGTTTAGCAAATTAAGAATACTAAAAGTACCTATAAAGCGCTTTACTAAAAGTAATTAAAAAAGGCAAAAACTAATATTAGCATAAAAAAAGCCACGCAAACTTAGAATAAGAAAGTAAAAGCTTCTTAGAATAACTTTAAAAAGACTAATAACAAATTAGAAAACTAGAACACTACTAAATAAAAGATCTTACTAGTAGAGGCGTAACTATAAAGGTAAAAAAGGTAAAAATAGGCATAGATAGCCTATACCTAACTAGGGAAGTTATAATTAGCAGTTACTAAGCAATAGCGCTAATAAACCTTAGAGTGACTAAATATCTAATATCTTTTAAAATAGTAAAGAAGTATAACCTACTATATAGCAGTAAGGAAATACCTATATAAGTAAAAATAGTAAATAAGATGTTATCCTAAGAATATGGTAAAGGCTAGCTATGTTTCGAAACAACGGTATTACTTATTAGTCTAGAGAGACTTTAGAGCTAATATAGCTTTACGATAATAGATCTTGGAAGCTTAAAAGCAATTATTAGTTATAATTAGCTATTATAACACAACCCTATTATTAACTAATAAAGGAAGCCAATATAGAGCTAAAAATCTATAATAAAGGTTACTAGCGTATAATAATTAAAATAAGTAAACCTAAAGGTTTAGTACACAGCTCTTAGAGAGGGAACTAATAAGAAATTAATAATTACAGAAATATTACCTTAAAAGATCGCAAGAATCTACAAGAAGGACCCTTAGGCGGTAGGAGTTATATAGATAAGAAAGAGTAAGCTCTAGAAGGAGGATAAGGAGTATAAAGATTTCGTAGAGCTATTTTAAGAGCAAAATAGCAAAACATTTTTAAAACACTAAGAATAGAATTATAAAATCCGCCTATAGGAAGGTGCAATACTAAACCCTCAGTAACTATAATTATTATTATAAGACTAATAAGAAAAATTAGTAAAATAGTTTAAAAAAGACTTAAAATGAAAGTTTATATAATTAAGTAAAAGCCTAATAGTTTCTGCTATACTATTCGTGCTAAAGAAGGATAGACAACTTTAACTATATATAGGCTTTAGATAGCTAAATAATAAAATAATATAGAACTAATACTCCTTACTCCTAATAAAAGAGCTTTTAGATTAAGTCTAGGTAGCTAAGTATTTTACAAAATTTAATATATAAGATAGGCTTTATTAGATACGTATAGCTAAGGGACATGTATAGACAGTAGTATTTTAAATATAATATAGACTATTTAAATTTATGGTTATGCCTATAGGACTAGTAAACGCCCCAGCCACGTTTTAGGCAATAGTAAACAAGGCATTACACGAGTACATAGACGTATTCTGCATATTATATCTAGACAATGTCCTAATATATTTAGAAGGCATGCTTAAGGAGCATATATAGCACGCATAAAAGGTGCTAGCTAAGATAAATGAATACGGACTACTCCTTTACCTAAACAAATATAAATTCTATATAAAGAAGATAAAATATCTTAAATTTATAATCTTAAGAGAAGGCGTTAAAATAGATTTAAAAAAAGGTCTATAGTATAAGAATAGCTACAACTTAAGTTAGTAAAAAATATCTAATCCTTTTTAGGATTTACTAATTTCTACTAAAAGTTTATTAAGGACTATTCTAAGGTTATAACACCTTTAACAGAGATTTCTAAGAAGGAAGTAATATTTAAGTAAAAAAAAAATAGTAAGAAGCTATTAAGATGCTTAAAATCCTTTTTCTCTTAGTATACCTCCTATAAATACATAATCTAGAGAAACCCACAAGGGTTAAAATAGGTATATTAGACTACGCACTAGGAGCAATCCTCTTATAATAGTGTAATAATAGAAAATAGAGACTAGTGTTCTTCTATTCTAAGAAGTTCTTAAGAGCAGAACTTAATTACGATATTTATAATAAAGAGCTACTAAGAATAGTAAACGACTTTAAATAATAGAAAGCCTAGCTTACAGGAGCCCGTTTTAAGATAGATGTATAAATAAACTACTAAAACCTTAGTAGCTTTATATTAATAAAAAGGCTTAATAAATAATAGGTACGATAGGTAGAGTTCCTGGCAAACTTTAACTTTGCTATATACTATTAACTAAGAACACTTAATAACGCGGCAGACGCCTTCAGTAAAAAATTAGATTTATAAAAAATAAACCTAACCTATATAACGCAGTACTATCCGCAGGGAATAATAAGATAATTAAATATAACTAGCTAAAAATTAAAGTTCGCACGGCTAGCCTATAGTACACAGGACTAGCAGTATACGATTTTTAGGATTATAGCTAACTCACCACTAAACAGTGGAAGGAATACGACCTTTTTTTATAGTAGACTTAATAAAACGCGCCAAGATCACTAATATAAAATCATTGTAAAACTAGGGTATAAGAAAGTCTTAATTAGGAAACTATATAAATTATAAGAATAGGAATACCTAGGTATTAAAGAAATAACGCGATAGATCGTAAATAAATATACTCTTTCTAAATTTAAGTAGATAGTAACTAAAGTTATAAGTAACTATTTAGCATGCTATAAAAATAAGCTAAAGAGATATAAGTCTTATAGACTATTATAACTACTATAAGTAGCCAAACGACCTTGGCAAAGTATAATAATAGACTTTATAATAAAACTCTTAAAATTACTATAGCCAGGAACAAAGCAAATATATAACACTATTAGAGTAATAATAGATCGCCTAACTAAGGTAGCCGAGTTTAGACCTATAAAAAATTTATAATAGTAGAAGAACTAGCTTACGAGGTAGATAACACAGTATTTATAAAATACTAACTACTAAAGGAATTTATTATAAATAGAGACAAGTTCTTTACGTCTAAGTACTAGAATACCTTTATAGTAGCTCTAGGTGTTAATAAAAAGCTCTTAAACAAGTTTTCACCCCTAGACTAACTGACAAATGGAACGTACGAATTAGACCCTAGAATAGTACCTATAATTCTACGTTAATAAATAATAGGATGGCTAAGTAGAGTTACTGCTAATAGTCTAGCTAGTATATAATAGCGCAAGGTTAGGAATAATACAGTACTCCCTATACTACGCTAACTATAGATATAAGCTAGTTACTTATTAAGAGCTAAGGGATATAGAAAGTATTTTTATAAAAACCCTTAATAAGACTTAAAAGATAAAGGAATTACGTAACGTCCTATAAGAAAAAATTACCTAAATAGCTTTCCTAATATCTAAGAACGTAAATAAGTAAAAATTTAAGAAACTAACCCTTGAGAAAGGGGACAAAGTTTTTCTATTATAAAAAAATCTAAGGATAAAACGATCTAGCAGAAAACTAAATTACCTCTAAGTAGGCCCTTTTAAAGTATAAGAAACTAAAGGATTTATTATAACTAAAATACTTCTACTATTAGGTACAAATATATATCCTATATTTTATAAGTTACTTCTAAAACCAACACCATAAGACGCTCTAGTTAAGACCTAGTTAAATTTAGAAGACGATAAATATAGGGTTAAAAAAATTAGAAATCTAAGAGTAATTTAAGGTTAGCCTAAATATCTAGTTAAATAGATAGAATAGCCGGAATAGTATAATACTTAAAAACTAAAGAATTTTTTTACAAACTATAAGGAATTAGTACTAAATTACTACTAACAATTCCCTCAGACAGAAAAGTAGTAAGAAAGAAGGAAATATTAAAAAATTAAAATTAAAATTAAATAAAGAAGAATTAGCCTATAACTAGCTTAAGTTAGCCTTTAGAGGTACGAGTTATAACGGTTCGCGAATATTAATAGTAGTTATACTCTTGTCAGATTGTACTATCAGTGACAGTATAATCACTCTGATCCTCACTATGAGACAAGGTGATCCATCATGAGTCGGAATAGGATGAAATGACAGGGAGAACGTGAGGCTGGCGCACGTTCAGTTGCGCTCTATCCTTGTCCGATTACATAGCCCTTTGCACACGTAAAGGTAGCTGGCGCAACCCTACACAAAGAGACTTTGCCAGCAGTCTAGTTCATCCGCACGATTCCGGGCAGGACAAAGGGCGACTCTCCTTACTCAACAAAAATAGATTAGCGTCTTAGCGTAAAATGTAAGGATAAAAGCGCCTTACATTCATGCATAGACACAGACACGAAAGATCAATTATTATTCTATCTTATTAAGAATACCTGTTAATCTGACAACTCTTTAGATTCTTTTTTTATTTCTTTAAAAGCTCTATTGTATTAGTACTGCAAGAATCGTGTTAAGCATAACTATACTTTTTTTTTTAATCTTAGCAAGTTTATAACAGAGATAAGCAGTACGGAGGATAAGTAAGTAAACTTTTTAGTAGCTAGAGCTTAATGCTCTTTAGTTATAAGTAACTTTAGTCACTTATTATGCTTTTTTTTCTAAACACGCTCTTAATTTTTTTAGGAACCTATAGACTATATATAGTATAAATAGAAATATAACTAGCACACTCCCTAGAGATAGCATCTATAAAGTAATGTAGCTTTATTTTCTAATAGCGCTTATAACTAAATATTATTTTAAGACTTTAAGATTTTACCTTATCTGCACGGATGCGACGGGCAGCAATAAATAAGTAAAAAGCTTTTAGTATAGTTAGTAAAATAAAAGAAATCTAGAAAAGGCTATAACTTACTTTAAGAAGCAGGGATACGCACTTTTATAAAAATTAAAACTTATACACTAATAGTATAATAATATAATAAAGTAAGGTAATAGGATAATATTATTAAGAAAGGGGACAGTATTATATTTATAAATCCTATAAAAATAATAAAACTAGATAATTACGCTAAGAGAGTTATTATTAGTAAAATAATTACGCTAGAGGAATATATAGAAGCGCAAGATAGCTTAGGTTAGTAATTACGTAATAAAATCCTATATAAGCGAGAAGTCCTGCATAAAGGTGTTAGGATCCTAAGCTTAACGGAACAACATTAGGCACTTTATAACGAAAGGTGGTGCTGTTGCCCCATCAAGGATTATGTAATGTCCCACGATGTCCCACACGTCAAAATCATGAGACATTGGGATCACGTGACTGTACTATAGGATCCACATGTACCACGTTTAGGATAACATGGGACCGTGGGATATCATGGGATTAGCCATGTATATAGGAATGCTGAGTATGGCCCTTCTATACTTATATTTAGCCTGTTTATTAATCTATTATTTAGATTTAACTTAGGCTCTTATTAATTTAATTATGCTATATATAATTTTAATACTAATGCCCTATTAATAAGTGTAAGCTATTAATAAAACCCTTACCTATATTACTAACGCACTTGCCTAAGAACTAACCCTAGACCCCTTCTAGATTAGCTATCCGTAGGGGCTTAACAAAAGGTTAGGACTATAGTAAGTCCTAGGGACTACCTCTAAGATGAAGGTCTTAGCAGAACTATAATAGTAATTCTAATAATAGTAAGGACTAGGATAGATAGTATATAGTTTAATAATTTCTCTATACCTTTTCTACTCTTTATAGTTAATTTAATATACTATGAGTATATCTCTTATAACAGGTTAGTAAAATTCCTAGTTAGTTATTTTATAGTTTATTATAGAATTAGGTTATTTACATAACTTAGTGTTGTTATTTTAAGCTCTTAACTACTAAATACACTCATAAGGTATATTACTCTTGACCTATCCTCCCCTTACCCGGATTAGTCTTAGGTAAGTAAATCCCTTGTAACAGTATACTAGAAGTTTAATAAAAGGCGTATATTAGTTATTAGTGCTAAACAGGCACGAAAGCTATAGGTTAGTTAAGTTTAAGGCTTATTATAAAGCTTATAATATTATAACTATTAGTCTCCCTCCGTACTTGTCTTATATAACCTAGCTACTTAATATTAAATATTTTAGTGTCTTAAAGCGCTTTTATAATTATGAGATTAATGTATTTATTAAATCTTATATTAATTATATTACTAAGGTTAAGTTCTTCTTAGTCTTCTATAACGCCTATATTAAGACTATAATAGCGGGAAATATTATAGTTAGGTTCTATAGGGCTAGTTTAATCCCCTATAATTCTTAGATAGTCTTATTAAAGCTAGAAGTTAAGTTATAGACGCCTACACTCCCTAAAACGCCTTTAGCAGATACTAACCTTTAGATCACTTAGATGCCACGTAATCCCATAGAAGCTCTCTTATAAACTAACTATATAAAGTTAAAAATTACTAGTTATTAAGGAAGCTCGCTACCTATAATTTTTAATATAATTAGTTAAATAGCTAAAAAATATAGAGGCACTAGCGCATATAGTTACCCTATTAACTATAAATAATAAGACCATTTAGAAGGTAAATAAGGCACTAAGCAAGTGTTAGGAGGTTAAAAAGACATGTTTCTAATAAGGAGATGTACTTAGTATAAAAGATAAGTAAGATATAGTAGTTTAAAAAGACGCGGAGGCTATAGTAAAGGCAGATAGGTGCTTTTAGGATAGTAGTAAAAAATTTAGGTTAGCTAACTTCACGATGATGTAGTAACTATAAAGAAACTAGACATAATGTGCGAACGTGCCAAGCTAATATAAAGATATCTAATAAGTCTATAGATAAGCTAGTTTTAATTTTTTAAAGCGTTATAGTTAGGTAATTAAAGTTAGGAGGTGCGATAATGGGGAAAAGTAATCTAAGTGCTAATATAATCTGAGTGCTAATAAACCACGTTATATCTTATTTATAAACTCTTCTAAATCTACTTCTTTAATGCTTATATGCTCCTTCACGTTCACCAGTCCTCGTTATTCCAGGAACTAGGGCTAATTATTAGCAAGCAGGGTCTTAGCAAGTCTATTAGCTAGTATTTTGCCTAATAGTATATATACTACCTTAATTAACCTCTTCTTTGCCTCTTGCATTAGCTAGTAATTATAGAGATATATATAGTAGAGTTTTGTCTTCAGCTGTGAGATTTCCTTATTAATAAGCTATATTATTTAAGTATTATTACATTATATTATAATCTTATAATCTACTAATACTACTTTAAGCTTAGCAAGTAATATTTACGTGAATATAGCTTCCTTTACCACTTATAAGAGAGCAAGTAATTTAGCTTTAGTAGTAGATATTAGAATAGTATCTTGTTTGTTTACCCGCTAGGTAATTAGTCCTCTAAATAGCTTAATAATATATTCTTAGGAATTCTTGCGGTCTATAGTATTATCTATAAAGGATACATCGCTTACTACTACCAATGTGTCGTTTCCGCCATAGAATAGGGCAAGGGTTCTTGGCCCTTATAGGTACAAGAGTACTCGATCGGCGGCTTGTTAATGAAGTGGACCAGGGTTTATAAGAAAGCGAGCGAGTCTGGATACTGTAAAAATCACATCTAGGCGTGTGTTTACCGTAGCAAAAGGACGTCATACAGTGGGGAGACGACAACCAAGTGGCTTTCGCACCCGAAAAGATAGAAATGATACACCTCACCCGCCAGAGAGGGCCCGCAGCGCCACCCTGCGTAGTTAATGACACACTAACGATCCACCCAGTCACAAAGGATCAGGACTCGCCACAGTAGCCAGCACTCTAATAGCTCTGAGTATAGTTCGACCGAAAGCTCACATTTAAGCGACATGTCGCCAAACAAGCTACTAAGGCCCGCAAGGTGGCCCTTCATATTCGAAGCTTGGCCCGAACTACCTGCGGCCCCGGCGGCTTCATTGCGCAAGGCCGTCATCACCTGTATCATCCCGCGACTACTCTATGGAGCAGAGGCGTGGTACGGGGGCCGCATGAAGCCCGCTCGCATACGACGACAGGCTCAGGCCTACGAGGTCAGCGCCAGGCTTGGAAACCACGTGGATATTGTCCACAAGACGCTTGCCCTCGCCGCACGAGGCGTCCTACCCGTATACAGGACTACACCCACGGCCACACTTTTCAGGGATGCCGGTCTACCCTCAGGCCCAGTTGCCCTCAAAGAGGCGAAGCTCAGGTTTGCCGTACACCTGCAAACAATAGACGACAGACACCCCCTCACTGAGCGGGCATAGACCCCAAAAATCCGGCGGGGCAGAGGCGCGGGAAGCTTACAGCAACACAGGACTATTGTCGAGCGCGTTGGCTTACTTCTTGACCTAGTCCTAAAACTGGTCCTTATGAAACCTCACTACTCGCCTGACTGTCGAACGGAACTAATAGGGGGGTAAAGAAGAGAGAAGCGGCTAAGGCATTTAAAGAATGGTGGGCACACCTCCTACAGGACGAAGTTATGGTTTTCTTTGACGGCTCGGAGCAGAGCCTCGAAGGGATTAAGCATGTTACGTACGGCTATGCCGTATACCAAGGCGGACGGGAAGTTGGCCTAGGCAGAGGCTCACTCAATGCACGCTCCCATGTGTTCGACGCAGAAGCTGTAGGGGCATGGCGAGGGCTGGAGCACGTTATGCGCGATCCGGCCCTCCGCATGCAACGAATCTGGATGTGCATCGATAGCACGTTAGTTATATGGTGCCTACGAGGGGACGCACCGCCCTCTTCTCAGTGGGCCTTCCTCCGATGCCAACAGGTCATGGAGACGTCAGGCGTCCGAGTACTCTGGTCCTTAGGACACATGGGCATACAGGGAAACAAAAAGGTGGATCGCCTAGCGGACCTAGAGGCTTATAGCCTTTACCCTCCGGAACTACAAGCTACCAGGCCCACGATTACGGGGCTACGGTCAGACGCCCGGATTAAACACCGCCTTGCGGAAATAGAATAGTGGAGACAACACAAGACGAAGCTCTCTATATAGTATAATTAGTAGGGCCTATCCTATACGAGCACGGCTGCACTAGCGGAGCTCAGCCTTAGCTATTAAATTTTATCTAAACTCTTATTAACTAGGACTATGCACGGTGACTACGCCTGGTATTATAAGAAATTTAGATATAAGGACGCAACCTTTACCTGCGCATGCAGAAAAGAAAAGGCCCCTAGCTATCTAGTCTACTGCTAGAAAGCACGAAGACGCTTCGCCAGCTGGCCCTAGCGATCCAGCGGGCCTCTAACGAATGCCCGCGAGGGACAAAAGTACCTTCGGCAGCTCCTTAGCTGCCTAGAGGACTTCGCCGCCTTTCTTGAGCTAACTAGCTCTAATAAGGCATAATTAAAGAAGTAAGTAAATATAACGTTCCCTTAAGGACAAGATCCTGCATATATAGGCGCTAGACTAGATTTCTTACCTTACTCGCACGGAGGAGTTTAGGAGAGTTAACAGGCTCTTATAGAGTAGCTATTGCACGACCCGTCTCCCCCTTACGGGGAGAGACGCGTCCCCCATGCCCCACGAGAGGCCTATGTAGATAAAGACTCTCAGTCAAGTCTACTGGACGTAAATCAATTCTATCCATCTATCTATCTTTACCGTAGCAAAGAGTAGTAATCTAATCTTGCGTTAATACAGGTTAATCTCTAAAGGTAGTGCTAGTCTATCTCTTAGAACTAGCCTAATATAGGCTATTAGTGTATTATAGAGTATTTTATTCTCTATGGCTACCTTGTAATCTTGTCTACATATAATACTTGTAACGGTATTCGGATTATTTATTATTGCCTATGCTAGCTCATTGCTGCCTACACTTATTTACTGCTGCCTAGCCTACCTAGCAGTATATATCTTAGCTACTACACACATACAATTAAATTAGTGTTTTTCCCGACTTTCGCTTTGCAGCAACAACCGCTACAGTTATAAGCCTGGATTGCGACGGGATCTCACTCACCTAACTTATTACATACTCACACATAGAGTAGAGCACCTACGAGCACGATAACAACTAAGTTAGACCTAATAGTTACTTAGGTAACGATCGTCCTTAGCCAATTAGAGGATTAGCATAAATAGCTGTTTATCCGCAAGGATACGGCACAAAAGAACTAATTCTAAAAATACGTTAATCTAGATGTTATAGCAGACTAACTACCCTAGCTAGAGGAGCTAACGGAGCCTTAGCTAAGCAACTACGATCGACAAGCTACATTATTTACTAGCTTAAATACTAAGCAGCGAGCCGACTATCGTTAGGCGTACAAGCGATAAGAGAAGAAAGATCTAGAGTATAAGCGTTAGCTTAAGGCTCTAGCAGACTTTAACTTTAAGATTAGTAAGATAATAGCAGCGCATTACATATACCTAATTAAGGACAAAGATACGCCGCACTAATAACTTACAACCCTTAAGAAACATCTCGCACTATTAGATGCAACGCGTCGTCGCGATTTAATAGTAAAATATAAGAATCTTTAGACACCGCCAAAGGGCAGAAAGGTTAAAGAATAGCTTTAATATTAAATTAAGGTTACTAGCTAGTATAAGACTATTAAGCTTTTAGAGACTAAGGATACCCGTGCGCAGGAGGACTTCCTAGTTACCTATAAGATAATTAACCCTAAATACGGAATAGCAGGTCTGCGAGACCTAATCCAAAAAGAGAGGCTTAGTATAAAAGTCCTATTAGTAGAAGACTACGTTGCCAAGTTCTTAGCATACCTAAAGCGTACACGCCTAATTAGTACAGGCTTTAGTGCATACGCGGCAGAGCTAGAGATAGTAAAGCTAATAATACTATAAAGTAATAAACCTTCTTAAAGTAGTATATGCCTTTATAGCAAGAGACACTTATAGTCTAAGTGCTAGTTAATAAACCCCGACGCTCCTAACTAACCCTAAGGATACAATAATAAGGAAGCTAATAAGAAAGTAGCTATAGCCTTTACTAAGGATCCGAGCTTGAAAGCGAGGGTAGAGAAAGCTATATAGGACTAAAAGGCAACTTAGTTAAACTCTAAGCCTATAGTTACTATTAACAATGGCAAGCCTCCTTCCAATCTATTAACCTACACCATATAATATATAGTATCTAATGCCGTTACGGTTAACAAGCACGACGAGCACGACAAGCGTAATAAACGTAATAAGGATCTAATACTTAATAATAGTGTTAAACCTACTAAGGAGTTAGTAGCTTTATTAACGCTTAATAATATTAGTAGCTACGACTTATTAAGCAACCGATTCATACTTAATCCTGGTTCGAACACTTACATTATCAACACTAAGTCCTGGCCTAGATGGACAAGAGAGTATAAGGCCAGTGCCAACGACTTTATAGGAGTAGGAACAGGCCGTATTAAGATTACTGCATAGGGCAGCATGAAGCTAACCGTGAAAACACTAAGAGGACTATTACCTATTATCCTAACACACGTTACCTTAGTTAAAGGCTTCTTAACGAGCTTTATAGGCTTAGCACGCTATCGCTTAAGTTAGATCTACTTTAACTTAGGACAAGATTTGCTATACAAAGTTAGCAAGAAAACCGTTATTACATAACTAGAGTACAATAATAGCTACTAGCTAGTTAACGCTAATGCTAGCCGCCGCCTAGACATATGCCTATTATTATCCTTTAGCACTACCTACTAACCTTTAAAGGACCCTTAACGTAATCGCATAGTTAACCACAAGATAGCGCACAGCACCTAGGGTCATCCTAGCAAGAAGGTAATTAAGAAGCTAGTTAACTATGTAGAAGGCTTATAAGTAGAAGGTAAAGATAGCGACTTCTATAGCGTATGTGTTAAATCGAAACTTACAAAGCAAGTCTCTAGAAGACAGCAAAAGGACTTTGCACCTAGGAAGTTCTATCGCGTTATTATAGACTTTATATAGCTACTACCTTAAGAGGCAGACCCTTGTCTTAACAGTGACTAAATTATAGGTCACATAGTAGACTAGTATAGTAAGTGGCATAAAGTTGACTACTTTCTATAGCGTACGAAGGCATTCCTAAGCCGCTAGCTTATCTAAAAAGTTCGCAAGATATAGCGTATTTTTAACAGCAATGTTACCGTAATTAAGACTAATAATAACTAAAGATATAGAGTTACACTAAACGTGTTAGAGGAGCTCTGCGCTAAGCTAGGGATCTAATACAAGCCACGGGCAGACTACGCAGACGAACAAAACGGCCTTATAAAGCAAGCAGGCAAGATCATCGTCATTCAAGCTCGAGCTATAAGGCTTAAAGGAAACCTGCCAAAGTTATTATTAAACAAGCTATTTCGAATAGTAGCATACATACTAAATCGCACACTAACTAAAGCGCTAGGCTAGAAGACTCTATATAAAGTTATATAGGGATTAAAGCTAAAGGTGAACCACTTACGTCCTATAGGCTATCAAGCATACGTCCGAAATCTATCTATTAAAAGAGGTAACAAGCTAGAATCTAGAGCTCTTATAGGACACCTTGTAGACTATAATTTAATAAATATCTTTAGGATCTGGCTACCTATAAAGGACAGAGTAATTCGAGCAAGAGACGTCATTTTCGAGCTAACGCGATTTTATAAAGGGCTAGAAGGCTACGCAGCTAAGTTAGTTATTAAAGAAGTTATAGAGCTACTTGCTTTCCTAGAAAAAGCTAAATCTAACAATATTACTATTAAAGAGCTTATAACGCTTAGATAAAGCTATACAATACCTACAGCGGCAGCTCAGGCCAGCCAGCAGCAGGTAGGGGGTAAGAGCAGAAGTGACAAGAACGATAAAGTTAATAAGGACGTAGAGGACCTGTTTATGGGAGGTGGGCTGCTTACACCTACGTCACCTAAGCCTTACGTAAGCCGGCAACGGAACAACGATACTCCGGCCAACGTTTTCCCGGCAGAACGAGATCTAGAGACTACACTATAAGAGCTCTCTACAATATAAATTCCTAGTTATATACCTAATCGCTATAACAACAACGCGCTAAGGCGTAGAAATCCCGAAATTAATAAATTAAACATACGTATAAGCTCGCGCCGTCGACAACAGCGCACGAACGACCTTACTAGTGTAACCAGATACTAGACGCACGTAATTTCCTATAGAATACGCATTAATAACTACCTACACGCATTTATAATAGCGCTAAAGCCACAGCCTGTAATTAAGATCTATTAGTCACAAGTTCCACCTCCACCAAGGACCTAGAGAGACCTCGAGACTCATCTATATAGAGCCAAGTTTTAATAAGCTAGTTAAGAAGAATACTAAAGTATTTAGAGTAAAGGATGCTTTGCTAGGACTATAAAGATAGTAGTAAATATTAATGCTAAGGTCTTACCACTTATGTAGGTATTTACCTATAAATTTAATAAGGATGGTTTTCTTTCACGATTTAAGGCATAATTAGTAATTAGAGGTAATCTCTAGCAGCTATACGGAGACACCTACGCCGCCACACTTGCGGCACGCACCTTTAGAGTAATTACTACTATTACTAATTACTTTAGGCTAGAGCTAATTTAGTACGACGTACTAATAGCTTTTCTTAATGCCTTACTTAATTGTCTACTCTACGCGCAGACGCCAGACAGATTTTAAGAAGATAGAGAACTACTCTAGATACTCCGCGCTCTCTATAGATTAAAGGAGTTACCACTACTATGGTACAAGGAGCTCCGCAGGACGCTACAGTCACTAGGGATAAAGCCTGTGCCAGGCTTTCCATGTGTGTACACGAATAAGTAGCTTATACTATTCGTCTACGTTAACGATATCGTTATGGCCTTTCACCCACACAATACCGAGCTCTACTAGTAGTTCGAGCAGAAGCTTAGCGAGTGCTATTAACTAAAGCAACTTAGTCTACTTAAGTAGTTTTTAAGCATACGCGTCATCCGAGACATCGCCGCCTATAAACTCTAGCTACTTTAAAATACCTATATTAACAAAGTAGCCGCAAAGTATAGCATAACGTCTACTAGCCGCCATACAGAAGTACCTATAATAGTTAACTACCTTAAGCCATCTACGGAGGATCCCAACGCAGCTCGTATAAAGCTCTACTAAAAGCTTATTAGCTATCTCGCATTCCTAACGTAGTTTACTTAACCAGACCTTGCACGTGTACATGTGATACACGCTTTACATCTTACTAACCCTAGACAAGCTTACGTGGACTCTATACGTAAAGTATAGCGTCACGTCTTAGAGATAAAGTACTACGCGCTTGAAGCTTGCACAAAGTAAGAAATTTAAAAGTTTATAACTATAGAAGAAGATTATCGCGATTCTATATTCTTTAGAGTATCTAATACTACTTTTATAGACGACCTAGAGACTTGCCGCAGCTCTTAAGGATATATTTTTTAGTTATTTAGGATAACTATTAACTAGAAGTCTACCCTGCAGCGTATAGTTACTAAATTAACTATTAAGGTAGAGCTACTCGCGCTCTCCCTTACAGGCTTAGAAATAGAGGAGTAGCTACGCCTGTTTAAGGGCCTCTCACTAACGCTTTACACTACTCTAACTATCTTATGTGATAATTAGCAGACGGTTAGGATTATTATAAAAGAACAAGACAAACTAGCAACCAAGCTCAAGCATGTCGATATACACCAGAGCTGGATCCGCTAGGAAGTAGAGCAGGGACGACTCTACGTATAATGGCAATCTACTAATAGGATGCCTGCTGACGGCATGACCAAGATACTACCACGTCAAAAGCACGCAGAGTTTGTGAGGCAGCTACACCTTACAAATCTATACTCTCGACTTCAAGGCACAGTAGATATGTAGGAGAGATCATCCTTACGTCGTTAACTAACTACAGGATAAGGGGGTGTGTAACGGTATTTGGATTATTTATTGTTGCCTATGCTAGCTTATTACTGCCTACACTTATTTACTGCTGCCTAGCCTACCTAGCAGTATATATCTTAGCTACTACACACATACAATCAAATCAGTGTTTTTCCCGACTTTCGCTTTGCAGCAACAACCGCTACAATACTTATAATAGCTATATTCTTTAATCTTTGCAGTCCTAAAGGACCTTTACCTTTAAAAACTACTATAGGTCCTTCCCTCTAGTTAAGGTGTATTTCTTTCTTAAATCCTAAGCTACTTCTTTAACTGCTCTATTATATTTCTTATAGTAAGCAAGGATAATATTATGAACGTAAAAAAAGATAAATACTCCGTCTCTTATTATATAGTAAAACTCGTAAGGGACTAGTAAGAATCTAAGTTTAGTAAGATAGGCTATAAAATGTCTCTACTAAAGTAATAGCGAGATTCTAAGGCCGTATAGTACTTTATAGAGTTATAGTATAGTATCCTATTTTTAGTAGCTAGGTGGAATTCGCATGTAGATAGTACGGTTAATATTTACGTATAAAAAAAGACATTTAATATGTCGTATTATTTAAGCTCTAGGTTAAACTAAGTAGTAATAAATGTAAGTATTCTAAAAGATCATTTTGCTAGTGTAGCTTCGTAGGTTTCTTGTCTAGTAACGTTATATTATTAATCTCCTTAAACTACTAATTCCGCTTTATACTTATAAAATCTATAGTGCTTGTCTAGCATATAGGTGTATACCTATATTAAGTTAAGTATCTAATAGCTAGTTAATCAGGCTTACTTTGCTAAGACTTTTAATTATAACTTAGTTTCTTTATAGCTCTAAAGATGTGCAACCTCAGCCTTTTTAAATAAAAGATATATATTATAATCTTTATATAGTCCGTTTGCTGGGGGTGCTAGTAGTAGCTAGCTACGGTATAGTATTTGCCCTTTCTATATTATTGCGCTCTAGCTTTGCCTTGTCTAGTGTTTTCCCTTTTAAGTTCTAAACATTTCCTGCTTTTGTTCCTGCTATAAAGGTATATGCCTAAGGATTTCTTAATACTTTGTGTTCTAAATGCATAATCTTACCGGCTAGATCTTGTTTCCTGTAGGCAGTCTCTTTAAATTGCAGCCTGTAGGCTCTAGCATCGTGTTGTTTCCCGTAGGATACGGCATTACCTTATTTCCCGTAGACAGTGGTATTAGATTGTTGCCTATAGACTCCGGCATCGCATTATAATCTATAGACTACGGCATCGCATTATTGCCCTTAGGCTACGATAGGCTCTGTGTTTCGAGCTTAATTTACACTAAAGGGAATATATAGTTTCTTATACTTACCTATATTAGTTAATAGTTAAGCTAGCAAAGCTACTAGTAGTAGTATATATAGTAAAGTTAGGTATAGTATTACCTTCCTACTAGCTATATTGTACTAGGGCAGTTTATCTTTTGCTACTCTTTAAACTATCTTATCCTTATAGAACGTTCCGAGTTCATATTGTATTAGATTTAGGGGAGAAGGCAGTTTAATAGTTCTAATTTACATTATAATCTTCTTTATTATACTATATATAAGATTATTTATAATCTCTTAATAACTTCTTCTATATAAAATATCTTTATTAAAGACTACGTTATAGATACTAATTACCTTGCCTATAGATAGTACCTATATTCTAAATATATTAGTATATTAATATCCTACTTGGTATCCTATTTAGGCTTTTAGATTAAACCTTTGTAAACGGCCTTTGCCTTACTTTGTATTATCTGTTATAGTAAATGCCTTACAACCGTATGCTCTTAGGTGTGATAGGTTAGGCTTGTATAGTAAGGTAATAACTCTATTCTAGAATGCAATAGCAGTAAAGAATATCTTATATAGGAATCTCTAGTAGTTTTAATATTTAGGTGTTTAATTATATAGATATAGTAGTTTAGGCAATCTTCGACTATTAGTTTTATAGTAGGTTAGCGTTAATTTTTATAGCACGTCTTTTTTCTTTTATTATACATTTTAAGCGTTTAGCTTTATTATTCTAGGCTTAGGCATTAGGTGCTAAAGGCTTAATAACTAATCCTTTTACTCTATACTACTTATTAACCTTTATTTTAACTAAGAAGATTTTATTATCGCTCTTAATAACCTTTACTATTACTCTAAATTAATTCTTTATAAAGAAAAAAATAGCTTAAGGAACTTAAAAATAACTCTTGCTAACTAGTTATTACTAAAGTAGAAGTCCTATATAAATCCTATAATGCGATACGTAATAAGTATCTAGCTCCTCTCTTTAGTTTTACTTTCCTTTTTATAATTATAAAAGTTAATTAAAACTCTCTCTTTTAGACATTTAAAAATAGTCTAGGGCGTATATTATATTAATTAGTTTAACTTTAATATCCTACACGCGTTACACTTAATAATAGGAACCTTAATAATTTTTACTTTCTTAAATTTTATACTAGGTCCTTTAAGGCGTGAGGTCTTAGGTAACTAAGTTTTTCAGGCTAGACTATAGCTATAGCTTATTTTTGTACTACTATTCTATATATTAGCTATTTCGCTATGGAGGCTGCTAGCCTTAATACGTTATTATTTTTAATAATCTATTAGTCGTACTATTTTGTAAGTACTACTAAGTCACTACCGTTAGCTTATCGTAATATAGTAGAATTTAATTTAGTATCCTACTAGATGCCTTGCCTTCGGAGTATCTAGAATAAGACTAGGCTTTAGTGTAGGTTAGGATAATAGATAATGTTCTCTAGGCGCAGGTAGCGTTGTCCTCTTTTACTATCCACCCGTAGGGCTACGGAGCCATATGCCTATATCCATACTTTAGAATTGCCTACCTAAAGAAAGTCTCCTTATATTAGTAGCTATATATTTATAAATTTATTAAGGTTATTTCTAACGTGGCAGGTGCTTCCTCAGTCTAAGATAAAGGAGTATTAAAGTAGATATTTTAATATCTTTGCTATAAATAAGCTAGTAAGTACTATTAAGTTAATCTAGCCTATATTGCGGCCTCTTAGTTACTTAATAGTCTCTATTACTAGAGTAGAAAATTATAATATTTTTTTTATCTAGAGTATACTTAACTATAGTCTATTTAATCCTTGTATCTCCTCTTAGAGATTAGTATTATTACTACTCTAGTGTTATGCTATTACCCTTAGGCTCTTTTTTAGTTTCTACTAAGTTAGCGTAGTGTCTAGGAATACGTACTAGTAAGCGCTGAGTAGGTGTAGTCCGTTATAGGTCTAATACTTTTTATATTATTTATTTAGCTAAGTATTTTACGTTTCTATCCTCGATTCCTTCCTTTACCACCTACTAACTAATTATTAGTAATAATAGTATTATTAGCGTTTTTGCTATTTAGCTTAGGAGTTCCTGCTATAAAGACAGTCCTTAAGGTCTTATTCTTAATAAAACATATTAATTACGTATAGTCCCTAAATTATAAAATTATTTTTACTACTCTTATAGTATTGTCGCGGAGGTCTTATTCTCTAAAAGATGTAGTCTATATAGGAAATAGCTTTACGAAGTATTTATAAAATCCCTTTTAATAAATTAGTCTTTAAGACATTTAGGGGCTCTAGATAATTTGCTATTAGTATTTACGTACTTTACCTTAGTAAGCTATACATTTTAGTAAGTTATATTTCTTATAGGCTTAATAGCTATGGTGTATTTATCTTGCGCTTTATTAAGCTTGTCTTTTACCTATACTCTAGTAGTATTTAATAAATTACTAAGCTATGATTAGTAAGACTTACTAAGTATGCAGCAGTTACTAAATAGATATAATAATACTATTGTCTAAAATAGTTTAGTAATCTTAGCCAAGCTAGCTTTTTCCTATTAATATTCTCTGTCTGCGATCTTGTATACTTCCAGATTATTTTTATATTAATTTATGTCGTTCTTGTGCAAAGCCTTTGCCGTGTTCGAAACCTTAGAAACTCTACTTAGGGTAAAGTCTAGTATAGGAGTATCTGCGCTAAACTGCTTTTATATTACGTTTAGTAGGTGGTAATCGCGACGTTTAATAGTGTATATTTTAATACCTTAAGATAGGTTAGTGCTACTAGCTTAGTAAGTAGTAGCTAAGTTTGCTTTAAATTAACTATTCACTAAATATTAAGAGAGTCGCATCTGGCGTGGAGTTGCTTATACTATTTTTGCCAATCTGATGAGCCTATAAGTGTTAGAGGCTAGGCCTCTGAAGTACTCGGGTGAGAAACCTCGTAGCCTAAGCCTTAAGCAACTTTAAGAGCTACTAGGGTACCTGTAAAGTGTTACAAAATAGACCTAGCCCCTTTAAAGTTAGTTTTTTTTTTTATTTAGAAGCTATATATATAGCGTAAGAAGGAGCTACTTAAACTTCTTATTAAATTTATCTATATTTTTTTAGCATGTTAGGTCCCCTAGGCCTAAAGCCCTTTATATTAAATTTATTTTTTATTTTTTTAATAGTAATTATTATAGGATAACTATCTCTTCTATTTTACTAATTACTAAATACAGTAGCAGTTCTAAGCAAGAGCTATAACCAAAAAAAAAAAAAAAAAAAAAAAAAAAAAAAAAAAAAAAAAAAACTAAGCTCCCCCTTCGTAAGTAATTAAGAAAATAAAGGCCCTAATAGGCGCTAAATTAAATAAACTAAAATATAAAAAGGTAAGCTAAGTCCTTTATAGAGAACATACGTCTATAATTAGGAGTATAGGTTACACGAACGCGCGGCCTTATTGTAGATAGCCTAAAAGGAGTCTCTTTAAAGGAGAGACTTTATGTAGAACTATTATAAGAATGGTATAACCTGCCTACTTAAGGGGAGTAGATACGCTATATCTAGCACCTTAAAGAATAAACGGACTCTAGCATAGTTATAGGTAATAAGTAGGATAAGAGTACTATAGAAAACTATTCTTTACCTAAAGAAAGGAAGCGAGATAAGGGAATAGTAAAAGGACTAACGCCTATTGTAAGTACTTTTACTTTACCCTTATTTTTAAGCATAAAGATAATTATTTAAATTATTTAAATAATAAGCTAATTATTACTTATAGCCTAAGCAAGTTTGAGTTAAGTACTAGCTACTTAAAGTAGTAAACACGTAGCTTCTTTGTAGCCTAAAGTAGTAGACCTACTTTTATTTAAAAAAAAAAGAATAATACTAATAGCGTATTTAATAAGCGTAAATAGACTATAAGATCTAAGAAAATAAAGAAGTCCTTAAAGACTTTTTAAAGTATATTATAAGTTACCTAGAAAAACGCGCGGCCTCTATTAGCTTAGTATATATAAAAAATCCTAATTATACTATAAAAGAATTTTAGTCATTCTTAAAAAACTTATTCTAAAACCTAATAAAGGAAGAAATCGCCTAGAATAAACTCTATAAGCTCTAATAGGAAGTAAAGAAGTTAAGTAACTTTAATATACTCTTTAACTAATTAGCTATAAAAGCTAAAGAAATAGATAATAAAGGAATATTAAAAGTTATCTCTTAATAAGCTATATAAGAGGACCTTTAAAATTAGATAATTAGTATAGAGTTAGGCTAGGATTAGATCTTGTAAAGGCTACAGGACTAGGTAGCTTCTATAAAGGAGAACCTATTTTAGAACTACTTATAATAATCGCGACTCTAAAGGAAAGTATTATAAATAATACTATAAATTAGGAGCCTACTTTCTAGGTTAAAACGGGGAGGGCCCCGTAGCGCGAATAGGCCATATAGGTATCTAAGAGCGTACTCTAGAAGCGAGTGGAAGAAGGCGCCTATTTTTATTATAATAAAAAGGGGTACTATGCGAGTTAGTGCTCCTTTTTACTAGCTTAAAGGCTAAGTAAAACTTAGGATAGCTAATTAAGGCCTAAAAAAGAAAATAACTTTATATAAGACGCTATTAGTAAAAATAAAAAAAAACTAGGTTTTCTCGCCTAAAGGCGCGGACAAGAGAAGAAAAAGCTAAGTAAGGACCTTAAAATAAGTTATAATAACTTTTAAAAAAGGTAGCTAAATTTAATACTAATTATTATATATATACTAGTAAATAATATCGCGTTTGCATCTATAATAATTAATTCTAAATACTGAACGTATAGGTTTATCTTCAAGAAATTTATCTAAAAGGCAGGCCTAAAGCGTAATAACCTAAAAAGGAAAATTAGAGTCCTTAGAGTAAATAGCTAGGTCTTATATATAGGTTAGACTATAGAGGTGGATAGGTTAGACTATAGAGGTGGAGATTATTGTAGAGGGCTATATAGAATAGTGTTAATTATATATGTTGGTAGGCCTTTGTACGATCGTACGGGTGATAACAGTAACGAATGTCTTGTATATTGCTATTGGTATATTCTATCTATGAACGTGGGTGCTA
>ML976658.1:0-13601 GCA_010015655.1 Bimuria novae-zelandiae CBS 107.79
AGCTAAGCTACGTAACCTGCAGGAGAAGAAAGAGAGAGAAAGGTTAAGGGTTAAGAAAAGGGAGGAAAAGGAGAGGGTCGCGGCGGAGAAACAGGCTGAGCAACAACAGAGGATTCAGGAGAAAGAAAACTCCGAAAAGGCTATACAAACTTCCCAAAAGGGAAAGAGGAAGGTCTCAAAGCCTGCCGCAGCGCCAAAACAGAAAAAAAAGCAACGTGTGGTGGTTGCTGAGGGTAGGGGGGATAGGGGTGATGAAATAGGGCGTGATCCAGCACCCACAACAACAACGCGCCGTGGCCGCAACATTAAACTTCCAGCGAAATTCCAGTAGTACATCTTTTTCGCAGCAATTTATATAGTAATTGAATGAATTATTAGAATATTCTAGCTATTGTGGATGGCTCAGTAACGAGGTGTTGTAAACTGCGTGATTTGGTTGGGGTGCGCCATTTGCCGAACCGCGCCAAGTGCTGAACCAACATGTTACGCGCACGGACACGGTAGTGGGCTTGAGAAGTTGGGGTATATTCTAGTAGTGTCGCCAAGGCCGAGGCAGGTGGCGCCTGCCCCACTGCACGATCGAAGGCAGGAGGCTTGTATGGCTTGACACGACTACAACACGCTAAGGACGCATCCAATTGCGATGTTTTCGGTATTGTATGGAGTTACATTTGTAGCAAGCGTCGCCGCAACGTGTTACGAGCCCTCCTTTGGCCTTCCGCCGCCCGGATATGATCGCGACCATCCAGTCCTGAAGGATGCCTTCACGCACCTCCACGACATCCTCACCATTGCTCTAGGCGACCCCAAGTACAACTCGACTTCAATATCGGTTGAAGTCACGTCTTCGAAAGAGTCTCTCTGGGAGTTCCATCACACTGCGCGCGAGCGAAACGCGTCACGGCCTGACATCCCGCACGTCAATGGCAGCGCCTTGTACCGAATCGCGAGCATCACCAAGACATTCACCGTGCTAGGCCTTCTGCAGCAGCACGCTGCCGGCAATCTGAACCTGGACGGTCCCGTAGACAAATACATTGGCGAATTGAAAGGGCCCCAGAATGGTACCATTCCATGGAAGGATATTACGCTGCGGTCCTTGGCCAGCCAGCTGAGCGGCATACCGCGTGAATGTATGACATAATTGCTTTGTGAAAGAACCAGAACCATTAATATCTGACCTGCAGTAGTCGCTCAGTCCGATCTTATCAATGGAGACGTTGACCTCGCGACCGAAGAGTACGGCTTGCCTCCTATCTCGCGAGAAGGCCTGATTACTTGCGATGAGTATTCCGAGGATTACCAGAAGCCATGTACCGCCAACGGTAGGCATCAATTTGGACTCATTACAAGCACTCTCTGACTGAGCAACCCGTAGACTTGATTCGATCCGTCAAAGCCGACCATCCCATCTTTGCGCCGAACCAACAATCCACCTACTCCAACGTTGCATTTGAACTAATCGCTCTTGTCATTGCCAACGTCACCAACCAAACCTACGAGTCTTATATCGATGATGCTATCTTCAAGCCGTTGGAGATGACCAAGAGCACCTTCTCCAGACCAGAAGATAGCGCCGGTGTAATTCCATTGTGGCCTCATTATTGGGACGTTGACGAGGGTGTCCAGAATCCCACTGGTGGAATTTACACCTCTACAAACGATCTGTCGAAATATCTTCGCTATATCCTCACCCATTGCAACGGCATAACGCACGCTCTCAATTGGCTACACCCAGTGTCTAACTCCAAGGACCAGCACAGCTTCTACGGCATGCCGTGGGAGATTTTCCAGACTGACCGTGTCTTGTCTAACTCGCAGCGAACGATTAGATTCGTCACCAAAGGCGGTGGGCTTCCTAGTTACTTCACTCTGATCATTGTCATCCCTCAGTACGATCTCGGCATTTCGCTCTTGCTTGCAGGACCACCTGACTTCCTGGCAACGTTGCGCGAAACGGTGAGCATAGGAGTGGTTCGCGCTGCCGAAGAATTTGCCATTGCAGAGCTGCAGCAGAGCCACGCTGGGCGATACATTGCTGCTGGCCTGAACTCGTCCTTGATTCTCAATGCTGACTACCGTGGACTCGTAGTGCAGAAATGGATCTCCAACTCAACGGACGTACTGCAGTCCGACATAATTCACTACATGGGTAAACCGAAAGACAAGTCGTGGTACTTGCTGCTGGTCCCGACTCTACTGTACCGCGATGAAGAGAACCAGAAGGGTGAGATTTGGCGTATGCACGTCGCAACAGAGCGTTACAAAGGCGAACGCGACGTGTGGGATGACTTTTGTTCGACCGACATTGATGGAGTGTTGTATGGTGGGATCCCTATCAACGAGGTTGTCCTGTGGAAGGGGTCCAGCGGGCTTGTCTACGACATTGAACTTGCAGGTTTCAGAGCCAACCTGACCCGCATCTTCTCGCACAGTCCTGCGGCGTCAAACAATGTCGATATCGAACATGACGAAGACCATGAGCAGATGGAGTTGTAGGCCGTTCAAATGCACCTCTTCGACTGTCTTCTGTCCGAGTGTGTACTCCAGAGCTCATGCCGCATTAGTAATTACGCACGCGGCGATCCTTCGTTCCTGGCTTTGCTTCGCTTACCAAAGCACGTTCACAGCTCAAATCCGGTATGGTAGGCGGGCCGCGGTTTTGAAGTTCTGCGTGTGTACACATACAAATTAGCCGGGAGGATGACGCAGAGCCCCACACTTCAGGACTCTCCATCTGTCCATTCGGCACCACCTAGGCTGACTTTCTCCTATGCTCCTGTAGCAATTGAGCATGATATGCGTTTATACTTGCTCTAGGGTTTGCTGAATTCAACAAAACTCGTCCAGCATGGCAAAGAAACATGGGCCGTATTTTGTTCTTGAGCGTTCGGCTTTGAAGCTACGGGCAGACGGCAATCCTGAATCTAATGCCGGTCTTGGTTCGGCTCCACACCAAACATGCGGCAAAGCGTTGCCAAATCTGGCTTCATATAATAATCGTTTTGAGCAGCCTCGTCTAAATCGAACCAGTGACCATTGTCTTGCCACAATGGCTCCTGCCCGGGTGACCAGCATGCGGGGCTCCTCGTCAAGGGCCTCTATACAACAATAGCGCCCATGCAAACTGTCACTACGACGCCGTCTCTTTCCTGAAAATGCGCTTCAGTCTTTTCGCCTTCGCCGCCTGCGTTGCGACCGTGAGCAGCGCACCAACTCATAGAGATGCATTCGAACAACTTCTCGACCTGGTACCCCGACAAGAAAACGTGACATGTCCCAAGACCCCAAGTCTGATGCCTAAAGCAGCCGACTTGCCTGCAATAAAGACGATGCCCGATCCGTTTCTCTACCTGGACGGCAAGACAAAGGTCAAGAGCAAGGATGAGTGGTACCAGTGCCGACAGCCCGAGATCTTGAAACTCCTTCAGGAGTACCAATACGGCTACTATCCGGACCATTCGTTGGAGACTGTCACCGCAACGCGCAGCGGAACGAAGCTAGACGTCACGATCACAGCCGGGGGCAAAACTTCTACGATATCCGCAACTGTTAATCTGCCGTCGGGCAGCGGACCATTCCCAGTGGTCATTGCGATTGGAGGTATCGACAACAACGTTTATCTCAAGGCAAATATTGCGGTCGTGACCTTCGACTACGGCAAGGTCGCTGCGGATAGCAACAGTAAGACGGGAAGTTTCTGGACGCTCTACAACGGGAAGGACATTGGTATGCATACCTTCCCAGCTTTACCGTCGTGCATTGGGATACTAATGTGAAACGTTAGGCGTTCTCACAGCATGGGCGTGGGGCTTCCACCGTGTGCTCGACGGCATCGAGCTCAAGGTCCCTGAGATCGACGCGAAGAAGTCCGGTGTGACGGGGTGCTCGCGCCTAGGCAAAGCCGCTCTCGCCGCCAGGCTGTTCGACAAGCGCATAGCGGTGACGATGCCCATGTGCTCTAGCGTGCAGGGTGCCGGGCCTTACAGGTACAGCCTGAGTGGCCAGGGCGAAAACCTTGAGAATTCGGTATGGTTCTTGTTCCTCCCCGCGACTTGTAAGCTCTTCTGACAACACCAGAAATCTGGTGCTGGCTGGTGGACGTCGTCAGGCATATCTCAATTTGTCAACCACGCAACACAGCTCCCCTACGACGCCCACACAATTGTTGCGGCTATTGCTCCGCGCGCGGTTATTCTAGAACAAGGCGCTTCGGATCAATTCACCGACTCCAAGGGTACCGCGACTGTGACTTTTCTAGCTGCGAAAGCGGTTTACAAGTGGCTCGGCGTTGGAGACCAGCTGGGCATGTCCATACCAAAAGGTGGACACTGCGATATGGGTGGATATGCTGACGTACTGCCCTTCGTGCAGAAGGTGCTACAGGGAAAAACAACGACCAGGAATTATGACGATCTGGGAAGCTGGAAAGCTATGCCTGAGGCGTACCCTTGGGCGAGTACTCTTCCGGCTTGAGATCAACCGTGGACACGTCGCCACGCACCTATCGTGAAGGCACGAGGTAAGCCAAGACACATCATATACGTGTTGTCTGAGGCTTCTGTGTTCATCCGGGGAGGGTATTACGACAGCCAATTCCACTTGGTGCCTAGGTATTAGGACAGGTATGGTCGATCTGCTCGGCTTTTCAAATCTTTCCCTTCGGTTTATTGTACGGCTCTGTCACTAGGGTAGATCCGCACAGACCACCACGTCATGATACTTTAATCATCGTCTCTTTGAAAGTCGTTCTTTCCTTTTCTGGTCACTGCTTCCTCGGTAAAAGGTATGTCCAATGCTTTAACTCTTGACGGGTGAAGCTTCGACCACTTTGTCACACTCTATCAAAAACACTTCTATATACCACGGTCTACAGACACTCCACACCACTTCGAGACCCTACACCTACGATCATTACACCCCAGACTGGACTCCACTGCCATACTCGCCGCCACAGGACCCCTTCTATCTCAAGGCCAACGTCCGGATTCTACCTCGAGTCCTGGCCTCTCATTGACGCCATGAGATGTGATACGAAGCCAACGTTGTCTTCGCGGGCGCAAGTCCGCAAGAAGACCTTCTCCCCGCCGCTCGCGTCCGTGAACCACATCGGGCCGTACATACTTCGAAGCGCCTCCAGCGCATGATGAAGCACGTCAAGCTTTCCAGGATTGACTATTTCGACATTAATATACTTCCAAAGATGCAGGTGGTGCGGACGGCTCAGCCCAGAGAGTACACGTGCGATTGCTGTCACGAGGACTTCCTCATCGATCATGACCTCATTTCATGCTATGATCGCGGCATGGCCACTTGTGCCGCCCACTTCATCTGCAATAATATCAAGTACATTTTCGAGCAAGCAGTGCAACCTGGCTTTCAATACTTCCCTGCCCGCTGCTGTCCACCACCCATGTCGAGTGCGTGAATTGTGGCAAATGGCGGCACCCTTCTGAAATCCACAACACCAACCCATCTGGGGCCGCTACTTGCACAGTGGTGAAGTGCTCCTGCGGAACTATTACTTGCGTAACATGCAAGTCTGAATGGCTGGGTGCCCACCGGTGTGAAGATGCTGATGAGAAGCCTGATTGGATTCCAGAGTACTCGGCCGACTGTCGCATCAAGCAATGCCCATGCTGTCACTTGTGGATCGAACTCACCGAGACTTGCAACCACATGACCTGCGAACACTGTCAATTTCAGTTTTGTTTCATCTGCAAATTGGAGTGGGACGGCTTCCACACCAACACTGGGTGTCCTGAATAAAGACCCCCAGGTTGGGTATGATGGGAACGGATACGAGCGGGGCGATCGTGGGCTACATGTACTCACTGGTCTTGATCGACAAGGTCGCGATCGCACGGGCAAACTGGTGTCTCCCACACCACTTCCGAATATCGAAGATGAGCAACCTGTGCTTTCAGGCCTGGTGAACGATGTTACAAACTTAGCAGCCCAGATCGCCCAGGTCGCCCATCAGCATCAGGACGCTCAACCCGCACCAGAGGTGTTACCACTCGAAGAGCAGGAAGCCAATGAGCGGGATGCTTTCGCCGAAGAAGGTCTAGATCTTTTAGTCGATGGGCTCGATACATTCGAACAACCTGGACAGCAACGGCAGGGCGTCTAGCCGGAACAAGTGCTTTTACCAGTCGAACAAGGTGTCCCGACCGCACAAAGCGGAGAGGGGCCTGTTTCTCCTCCGGAGGAAGTCGCAGACACTATAACTTCGGAAGAATTGGAAAATAGCCGGCTACACGAAGGATGGGAAGTCGGATGGGATCAAGAACCCGAGACCTATGTAAGCCAGGCGCGACCCCGGACTGTTCTATCTCCAGGGTTCGCCTTCCTGGCCGCGGGCTTCAAAATGTTCCCTTCCACCCCCAATCCCCAAAACCGTTCTACCCTCACGCCTACCTTTTCTCCGCGAGCCCATACAAACCCGCCGCATCAGGTCGCTTCTTCTCGCACCTCTCACACAGTCCCACTCCCCTGTCCCACACATGCAGCAGACGACTGGTCCGAATTCATCGGAGCCCTGGCCTGTCCAATCTGCCACCACTTCGAGCCTTTCATAGCCTTCGTGGAATGTCTCGAGTGCGGCGTTACGCAGTGCGACCCGTGTTGGAGGAAAGTCTACGCGCAGCATCACCGCGCTGAATATCCCCCGGACTGGTTCCGGGCAAAGTCTGCACTGAGGCTGGAAGCTGAAGAAGTCTACGAGCCTGCTCTGCGCTGTGCACGATTCGTGTTTGGGGCTATGCCGATGATGAGCATCGGGGTACTTTAACAGGCAAGCGTAGGCGTGTAGCCCGCGAACATGTTAAGATTCGGGTAGTTGAAGACTTATGAATTAAGGGTACGGTAGCTTTGGTTTGAGACAAGAATTTTCTACCTGCGGTTAACTTGGGAGGCTGCATGGGATGAGGAAGTGTGAGATGAGGGAAGTGTGGTAAAGACGAGGGTGGCGGAGAGGTATATGTGAGCACCAATTAGGACTTCAAGAAGAAGGGAGCAAGGATGGCTCTCATAAAGATTGGCGAGCACCAAGATGCTGAAAATTGATTCCAGCGCGGCCAAAGAACCGTACTCTTGGCGTACGGCTCGTGGTTCCGTACCGTGCACAGTTCATTTGACAGTTCACTTGACAGTTCATTTGACAGTCTTTAAGAGAGAAAAAGACCAGCGTGCGGCACGTGCACGGTACGGAACCACGAGCCGTACGCCAAGAGTACGGTTCGTTGGCAGCGCTGATTGATTCATCCAAGCCCCGTATACAACTGAGACAGAGCACATATTCGCATCAATAAATCCTTACCGCAACCATAGTGAGAGTAAGTTACTTCCAATTGCAGTCTTTCCTGTATTATTGCTTTGTTCGTTTCGCTTATTTTGCATGTTATAATGTAAGCACGCAGGTAGGTGTATAAGGACAATAAGCTGTATTGCTATCTGCAGAAAAGAGTGTGTGGAGTGAGGAGTCCTCTGAGTGGAGAGAGCGCGGGGGAGAGTCTGTTAGGTCAATAGTCCGTGTACCTCAGTAGTACGTTCCATGTATACTACCTCTGATGCCAGTCACGTGGCTACATATAAGCTATGTTTACTGGACACTAAGACATTGCTCTAAATTTGTTTGCCGCTCGTTAGTAAACTTTGCCTTCTAAGAATGGTCTAATTGATACTTCAGTCACTATGTGAGATGTCAGCAGCTCCATCGCACTACATGTAGGACACATTTGCGAGCTCCCTATCATTCGAGCTGGGCAGCGAGGGTGCGCCCCAATTTGTCTAACATCAAACGCGACCGAACAAAGCTTATCACGTAGCGAGTACCGTAAACACCTTTTTGTTTAACCAAATGAAGCCGTATAACTAGACTCTGCGTGGATTCAGATCACCTGTAAGGTTAGCGGGAATCAATCTCTGCCGGTGTTGTGGAACGTTGAGGCGGGTCCGCTTGCCCGTACCCAATACAGACGCGAGTGCGTTCCGATACGGAGAGCGTATTCTTGTCCAGATACTCGGTTCGCTTGGGAGTGAAGGTCGATATATTCCGAAGCGAAGTATTCGGGCTCGGAACACTGCCGAGCACTGACTCTACCATATTCACAATGCGGTTAAAGAACACTTTTAGCGCTGATGTCCTGGTAGGCCTTTCCGGCATGATTGTGTGCTTTCACTGCATTTGCCTAAACTTTCGATTTCACTACCGAAATTGGCAGTCACACGGGCCGACGGCCACTATATGTCTCGCTTCTCCCTGCTATATATTCCCGACGCCCGTAACCATATCAATACTCAACTTCGAATCACTCCATCAACACAACTCGCCTGGCCTGCATTTGAAACTCCGAACAGCAAAGGCCAACACCAAACGACGCATCTCAACGGAACTAGAAATTACGTGATCATACGGAAGTACTAGCTCATCCAAGCCACGGTATAATATTTCTCTGGACGAAGATGGACGAAGGAGCATTGAACATGTCTCCAATGTGTTCCGAGAAGCTCAAGAGCACCGAGACCGAAGAACAGCTCGCCGAGTACGAATGCTGGGTGTGCACCCTCTCATATACCTTCGATAAAGGTACCTATACCTGCGGCACACACTTTGCATGCGACGAATGCATTGTCTATGCTTTCAACTCCGCCATCAAGCCAGGCTGGGAGTGCTTCCCGGTCCAATGCTGCAAACCGATCGAAGTAGACTACTTGAAGCATATCTTGACCCAGACATCGTGGAGAAATACAAGGCCAAATACCAAGAGTATTCCGTACCTAAATTGAAGCTAACCTTCTGCCACTGTTGTACCAAGTGGCAGCCTCCTTCTGGGTTCATCGACACTCAGCGCTCTACCTACGCAGCGTGTTCTTGCGGCACCAACACTTGTGTGGGATGCAAGGGCAAGTGGGAAGACGACAATCGCCGATATTCTACGACGATCGAGAAGCTAGACTGGATGCCCAACTACACTCAAGACTGCCGTATCAAACCCTGCCCCGCGTGTTGTATGTGGGTCGAGCTTAAACAGGGTTGTAATCACATGACGTGTGATTACTGCCGGCGTGAATTCTGCTTCCAGTGTATGATCGAGTGGAACCGTCTTCATGAGAGCTGTGGATATATTGGCGATCCCTTCGAGGGCTATGATTACGAGGGCTATGATTACGAGGGCTACGAAAATACGCGTCGAGGCTTGCATATCTACTCAGGCCTTAATAGACAAGGTCTCAATCGCTTAGGAAAGCGTCTTGAGGAGCAAAAGCTTGCCGAAATCAATGGCGACGGTCGGGAAGGCTACGACGATTTTGGTGACTATAACGAGGAAGAGTGGTAAGAGGAAGAGAGGCTAGTGAAGCTGATTGACGAGCTAACCGCGACAATGACAGCGACAATGACAGCGACGATGACAGCAACTATCAGCGATGATGACAGCGATGATGAACCTTTGTCTGACGATCAAAACTCTCGCGAACGCGCACCAGACAGCTACTCATCAGGCTTTTGGGCCCGCATCTTGCGCCTGTGAGGTTGAAGGTTTTTATGGCTAAGCGAACATGCGAGTATGGTGGTCTATTTTGCTGTGTGATGGAAAATATGAGTGGTTTCGCGTAGAATAACTTTTCGAATATTGCGCTTTTTTTTTTTTTTTTTTTTAAAAAAAAAAAAAAATATCACTCCCTGCAATTCCCGCCGACGTTGTATAGACGTTTTCATTCAGCTTTGCTATAATGACTTACTATGATGTACAAGAGTGCATGACTGGAAATTATATCTGCATTACACTAGATAAGTGTTTGCCTGAGGTTTAAACCGCAGTGCATATTTTGCAGATCTGTAAATGAAACACTGTAGCTCTGCATTCATCTCCCATGTACAATTGTTTTGCATACACGAATCACCGAATCTTCCGTTCCGCCCCGCTTTTCACTCTTCCCTATTCGCCCATGTATACCCCAATCCCCCCGTGTCTTCAAACCAACTCCTTCCCCCATAAAACGCCAGTATCCCTAATCACCACACCTGAATGGCGGCATTACACTCTAACAAACCCCTACACATTCCACCCTTCTTGCACCGCACAGGTCCACCACTAAAGCACAGCTCATGCAAACACCATTTATATAGCTTCTCTGGCTCCGTAAAGTGGCGATGTATATTTACACTCCATTAGCTTCCTCGCCCTAGCGTGCACACCTCAACCACAGTGGAAAACTTACCAGCACAAGTCTCCACGAAGCCTATGCACGGCTGGCAGGGATAACGATTATTCGCGGCTTTCTTAACTGTATTCGTTGTTGCGGTATACTTTGCCATCGTTGCGGTCGTCGCTATCGCTTTTATTATGGTCACTCCTGCGGTCTTGGTTGTCGTTACCGTCTCGGTCGTCGTTGCCGTCTCAATTGTCGCTCCTCTCATATTGAGCAAAAAATTGTACCACGGAGTCGGCTGCGAAGCGGTGCCGACTTCTACCGTTTGTGAGGCGGTTTGAGCTGCATCGACTGGGTCCTCGGTGGCATGACCCATTACGGCAGCGGCGAGGGCGACGAGGAATAGAAAAGTGATGAGGCGGAGAAGCCTCATGATCGCTCAGTGAGTTCGAAGCTTGGTGACGTGGCAAAGGCTGGGTGTTGGTTTTAATGTTGAGAGCAAGATGAGGCAGTATTGACCTGGGAGAGAGTTGAGTGCGAGTGTGGAAAGCGCGTTTGTCTCAGTAGCGTAGAAGCAGAGGGAAGGGTCCGTTTGGATGCACGTTGAACCACGCGATGAGGCCGAAGGTCAATTGGTGCGTCACGTAATGTGGTAATTGTTTTTGGTTGACAAAAGGCTAGGTTGAAAACGGAGCTATAGCCCAAGCGCCAAACTGCACTGCTATGAAATTGTACAGCGCCCGCGGGCGCGCTTTGATCATTCCCTGGACATACATAAAGCAAACTTTGGACGGTATGCAATGGCTGAGAAGGTCGCATTGCTTCGTTCAGGTTGCCTGTGGAGCTTGTACCTTGATTAGAACACCCCTGATATCCACATCCATGTCTACTCATGCAAGCTTTTCTGAAGACGCTGCGTCTCGTGGCTGACAGGTCCATGTGACCGACTGTTTTCCAACCATATTCCGTCACACATTTCCGGCACACATGACCACACAGCTGTTCTCTTGAGTCGAAGGTCTAGGAGCCATGCCGCGGTTGCACCTAAGATGTACAGCAGCTTGTCTAAGAAAGTCGCCAGCTTTGTGAACGCACAATATGCCAGCGTGGAAATCCTTTAGAGTTTGTCCGATAGTATCGTCGTATGCTTTGCGGGCATACTCATCATAAGCCGGACATCGGTACGCTTCAATGGTCTTTTGTTCGCGTTCAGGCACTGAAATGGTTAGCTCGTTGCATCTGTAAGGTTCAATACGGGGTAAAGTCGAGAGACTGGCGCTTCAGGAACAAATAGAAAGTACCATATCCTCTTGCTGTACTTCTACCTCTGAATGATATATCCAAGGAACACGTAGTCCGGCTTTGAAATGGGGTACTTACGAGTAGCGATGTATGCCTGAAATTCATCGTACGCCTTGCGACTCTTCTTCTGGTCCTGCTCACGCTCTGCCAGCATGATCTCCGCCAGCTTACCCATCCGGGTAATAGTATCATCGCGCACTCCTTGAGACATTTCTTCCTGTGCAATTGCAAGAGCCTCTAGAGCTTTCCCACGAGGATGACGTAGAATACCGCGAATGTCCTTGAGCGTGAACATTTCTTTACTCAAAGGATTCCGCATGACACCATCTCCAGCTCTGATGGCCGTAGTCAATTCTGAAATCTCCCATGCATAGTTGTCTTCAGTGACATAGAAGTCCTCTCTTGGAATCTCTTTCAAAGGCCGATTGAGGACCATTGTACCCAAGGCATCGTTAGCATATTTGTGATGGAGGTTCTCGTGCTCAGTGTGCATAAAGCCAAGTTCGCAGTGAGGTTTCAAGCTCTCCGGTAGCCCCTTCTGTATGGCACGCGTACGCTTGACAAGTATTTCCCGGATCTCATCTTCACTTGCCTCATAGTCTGCTCACGGAATCGTCAGTCAGAAGAAGAAGAAGTCAAGCATGTTTGAAGCACACCGTTAGGGGCATTGAGCATGAAAATACCTCGCAACCACAGAATCACGTTCTCGAAGTCCAAAATGACGAGATCGACAGCCTTCTCAGGAATCGACAGGATGGCGCGCATCACAGCATGCACCTTGCTCGGTGGTCCGGCAGATACCTTCGGTACATTCCTTCCCTCGATGAACGCCTTCAAACTGACCGAGACTCCCGAAGTTGGTAATCCAAGTTTTCTCTGCTCAGCCTGCAGAGGCAAGAGGTTGCCGAAGAGGTCCTTGGCCTTCTCACGTAGACTTTGGTGGCCGTCTACCAACTCGGACGCCATTTTTCTGAAGGCTGGCGTTCTCCGCGCCGCTTTCTCTCCCGGCTTGGAACTCGTAACAGCTGTATTCGCTTTCGACTTTTTGGCAACCCTGGTCTCAGCGCTCTATAACCCATCAGCGAACCATCAAACATGTGCGGAAAGTACCACTCCGTAACGCACCTGCTTCACGACTTCCGCCAGTCTCACAATCTCTGTGTCGTGCGACGCGTCGCGCTGCAGCTCCTTGACAAGATCGGCAGCCGCGCCAATCCAGCCGATCGATAAGTAGTGATGCACGAGAAGCGTCTTCGCACAAACAGCGGGAGGGTGTCGTTCAATCTCGTCCGAGAGCTCGGCAATCAGTGTTAGGTCAGGCGCTCCAGTGAGAGGTCCCATTTTGGAAGGTTCTGGCTCGCGGGTTGCCGTGGCGACGATTTGACCGAAGGTAGCGAGAGTGAGGGTAAGAGTGAGAATGGAGCCGCAGAGCAAGCAGAACTCCCAGTGGTGGTGAGCATGAATAGGTCCTACTTTCTCTGAAGAATTATAATACGCAACAGGGTTCTAGCACCAGATCCGAGGCGTCTAACCGTGTGCTGCGCTCTGTTCTCCGTCCACAAGAGAGTCAGTGTATATGACGACTGGGTGATTTGGATGCGCAGCCGCAAGAAAAGTTTCCACAACCTTTCTCCTCGACATTCCCCTTATGATATCAGATACGAAGCGACTTTGAGCAAACTTAGTCGTTCGACTTTCCTGATCTCCCATGAGGCTGAGTTTGCAAGTAGTGGTTCAAGGTTTAAACTAAGCGATAAAAAAGAATTATCAGTATGCTCTCTTCAGACATGTGACTGTAATGCGAAAGTATGTTTAGCTATGTCTCACGGAAAAGGGCCATATTTGTTGAACGTCCCAACAGGCATCAACATGACTCGCTTTGTCTCAATACGGTTAGTGTGATGCCTCAGGCAACAAGGTTGTGTCGGCAACTCATCTGACCTTGGAAATTACCTCGGCTAACCTTGGCACCTTCCTATATAGGTAAAGATGAGCTGGAAAAATCCTTCTCAAGGTCAGATGAGGTTTTTTTCACAGTCGGGTCATATAAGCCCCTCCAACCTTATTTTAGGAGCATTTCCGATCGTTATTTGTTCGCGCTTGCGCTGTAAACACGTTTCGAACACGTTCTGAATACGTTCCTT
>ML976658.1:15786-72689 GCA_010015655.1 Bimuria novae-zelandiae CBS 107.79
ACGCAGTATCAAAAGGGCCGTACCAAGTTCAGAACACGTTGAAGACTCTGTCTGGGGACGGATGCGTGCATTATTGAGATGCAAGACATCGGAGGAGTATTATTCCTTACTTGATCTGTTGATAGGTAAGTCCTCGAAATGTGTTTGCAACACATTACTAACATAATATAGAAAATGAGCTAGAAGTGAAGGCTCGCAACTGGGCCCGGCATAAGAAGAATCCAGTTATTGCCGCGGGGCTCGTTTTTTGTTGCAGCAATATCAAAGATCGAGATGTTTGGAATACATTAGCATCAAATTCGAACGTTGCTGAGCAGGCCGGGCAAAAGGGCTATCGAACTGGAAAACATGTGCCTTTACTTGGTGCAATCTTTAAGTAAGCTGTCTAAACATGTTCTGAACGCGCTCGTAACGCGTTCCAGCGGTATGCAAACGGACCTCCAGGATATCCAAGAATTTGATGCACGCGATAGATACGGCGTTCGACATTCTTGGCGGGGTACCGCATCTCCGGGGCAGCGATACTTCATTAACCAAGGCCGTGAAGCTAGTAAGTTATCTAAACATGATTAGAACGTGTCTGAAACATGTTTAGAGAGAAAAAGATCGCGTCGTGCTGAGGAAGACGATATTACTGATTTTACAGATGATGATTCGATACTTGAGGTGGCCGATTCCTCAGGACACGTACGTACGTCAAGGAGAGTAGTTTCTAAAACAAGAAGAACTTCTCATGTACGCTCTACCTCACGGTCACTATCTCTACAATCTTCGCCTGCACCCTCTTCCTCTAGAAGAGAAGATATGTTAATGTAAGAGCAAGTGATCTATTAAAATTATGTTTCTAATATATTTATATTAGTTCTTAACGCCCTTTACGTCAGGCCTTGCTATCAAGCCAAGCTACTGGCCAGGCCTTACAGGAAGAACGAGAACGTATAGCTGTTGAACGGGAGCGTCTTGAGCTGGACATGAAGCGATTAGAATTGAGATAAAGAAGCGGGAATTTGAGAAGGGTACGTAAGAGCAGGTTATGGAAAAAGGATTGAAACTTGTTATGATCTTATTGGAAACTTGTTCTAATCTTATTAGAAACTTGTTCTAATCTTGATGAAAACTTGTTTCGCTAAGCTACCTACTATGCCACATTTGTCCTAAGCCGATGGCGGAATGTGCTACCTAATTGGGGTAACGTGTACGCACGTTCCTGATAAAAGTTCACGTGCTCTGCCAAGCCGCTAACCTTATTCCGTAACTTATCCCCAAGGTTAGCCGAGGTATCTCCCAAGGTCAGATGAGTTGCATCCTCAACAAGGTTTATACTAGCGACTCAGCCGCGAGCCTTTGGCCTATCACGTGTTTTGCGACTGGAAAGTGTCTAGAAGTACGACTGCAATCTGTAAAATTCGTTCCCTGTTTTCTGAGCTCACTAGTAGAAACCCGCCCTCCCATTCGCGGACGAGACCACGGTATGTACGCTCGCTCGCTCTTTTAGCACGCTGAAAAGCATTGGACGCGCTGCAAACTCATGCGCAGCGCATATACCGCGAACGCCGATAATAAAACTAATATTTACATTAACATATGCGCCTTGCATAGGCAGCAGAGATACATATGTAGATGAATCGTACATTGGGAAAGAAAAGTCCAGGGGTATCTGTGAAGAGAAGCATAACGCCATAACCGCATGAATGCACATGAACTCCGTCCCCATCTGCCATAGATGAACGTTTGGTTCCAAACCCACACCCTCTCCCATGTCCGACGCGCAGCACAACCTAAGGTCGTATTCTGCCATTGGAGTGGTGCAAAATCTCCATGCGCCGTACCTATATGCAAGCTCTTTCAGCTCCGGTGGCTGCGGGGAATAAATGTCGCCGACCGGTGAAGATAATCGATCGCGGTCGTAAAGCTGAGCTTGCTCAGACGGTTGTGTGCGAGCGTCGTGTGTGCGAATGCCGCGCCGAGCTCGCCAGTGGGTGATGACCCTCTACATCCCGCTGCGCATCGGCGTACAAATCGCGCACATCTATATCTTGAGCGTCCGACTCGTCGTACAACGGCTGGCTCCGCCCCTCTCCCGGTTTGTTCGGCTCTTGAGTTGGGTCGACGGACGGGGTCGAGGGCGACTCGTCGTCAAATGCGCTGCGCACCATACTCAAAGGATCGCGATATTGTTCGCCCTGCTGAAAGAAAGACTGTTCTCGATCAGGCAGGCCAGTGCTCTTTTGCTTCCCGTTCTGATCGAACGAGAGTTTGAAGTTTGCGGCCGCGTTGCCGTTGCCGTTGGCATTGCCGTGCAGAGCTTGGTCTTCTGAGCTCGTACCCACTTCTAACAGATTGTGTTGCTTTTCCCTGGCTTCGCGCTCAGCGGTTTCCCACGTCTGGACAAGGTTGTTGCCGTTACGCATCCTGCGATCACTATCGTCGATTGAGTAGCTGCCTAACCGGCTGATTTTGAACGCTCTCAAGCGGTCGAGAGCCATCTTGAAGTCGTCCAGGATGACCGAGTCGGTGAGACATTTGAAGACGAAGGCGAGCTTCCAAAATGGATTGATGCCTGTGTCCGCGCCCCCGGCGAGTTTGATGGCACCAGTGACCGAGCACACGTCGCAGATGACAAAGCTAATACTGATGATCATTGACGTGAGCATGATTCCGAAGCGCGGTGAAATTCGGATGATGTCCCGAAGGGTCATGGCGTAATGATTTTTGATGATGTAAAACAAATAGACCGTGGTGATGATCCACCAGGGATCTCGGAAGAGCAGTTCGAGCGGCCGTGTCTTTTTGAACCAGTTGCTGGTTCCGTTGAAGTACGTGAAGTTCGCGTAGAGCTCAATGACCCAGTAAGGAAATGTGAGTACGCAAGTGTATAAGAAGACAAGGCTCCAGAACCGGGAAAGGAAAGGCTTTATCTTCAGCCATGAGATGAAGTTGTGAAGAACCCATGACATGTTTAGTAGAATCGCGGCGGCGGATAACCACCAGTTGCTGGCTTTGCCACCTGGGAACAACCAAAAGCCTTGCCATATTCCCAAGAGTAGCTGCACCGAACATTAGTCGTTTGCCAGTAAAATGTGAGGGTGAGTAGCTATACCTCTACGAGAATCAACTGGACACCGAGTTAGCGGCTGTCTTTATCTCGGGGACGTACTCTACACCTACCTTGTGCAGAAGCACCCCTCTGCGCATGTTCGCGAGGGTGATGAAAATCATAATAATGAGCGATCCCACCAGGTAACCTTGCGCCCAGGCCTCGATGATGAGGCCTTCTGGCGTCCTAGGCCTCGGCTGGTGACCCACGATGTTCGGATCAGCATCTCGCGATATTCGAATTATTGGACTCATTGTGTTCGTGTTCTTGGTGTGCCGTCTTGACCAATGGGCGCCGAGGTAGTTGGCGTGACGTAGCGTGATGTGCCCTGTCAAGAAAACATTTTGCTTCCAGCGATTGCCTTGAAAGCGAACGGAGGCGTTAGAGGGATGCAGCGGCGCTGGGGTTTATGACAAGACTAGGCACTGTGTGAGGTACGGAGGACGAACGGGTAACATGCCAGGCGCGCCCTCTCGCCTCCGCAATTTACATGACGAGGCGTTCAGTGACGACGTGCGAGCCGACAAACGGCGACTCAGAGGCCGAGAATAAGAGCGCCACTTTGCCTGATGTGGTCTGGATTCGGCGCGTTAGTGGTGCCATCAGCCGTTAGACCCGGGAGACACGAGGTTGCCTCGAAGCCCTGGAGGTCGCCTGCTCCCCAACAAAGAGCCAGGAGCCAAGGGGGTCGACCTCAAAGAATCGCGCATTTCATATGGTTGGGATCCTTTCTTATCGCGACAGTCACCACGTCCTCGTCGCCATTTTTCGCGTTTTATTTTTATTTTTAACGAACGCTCCTCGTATACCGTCCAGGCGAGCTGCTGTCCGCGTGGCCGACTGTGACACTGGTAGCGCAAACTCGCTGCGCTTGGCTTCGGCTAGCCATCGATGTGAGTTCGCGGTGCGTATCACCACAGCTGACTGGGTTATGGTCCTTGGAGCTCGGTCTACGAGGAGCTCGTTTTTAGTGAGACATATGCCAAGGTCTTTCGATCTGACAGCCCAACATTAAAACCCTTTAAAATAATTATTTCTAAAAGTTAAATATATAAGAAGATAGCTCTGAATCTCCTCTCTTAGATTTTGAATTTTTATAAATTAATATTTGATATTGCGATTGTAATGCAGCACTGTTACATTGAAAAAACCTTGGCATATTCCTCTCTAAAAACGAGCTCCTCGTACCTTCAGCTCTTTGGTTGCGTTGCGCCCTGCGCTCACTACATAGCGTTGGGTCGGGTCCAGGGTCTGGACCAGTTGTGCGGAGTAAATGTCGGTGCACTGTTGCGCCTCTTCGATAGCATAGGCGCACGAATTAGCGCGTGGATTTGTTGCTGCACAAGTTCATTGCGAGCGTGACATATTGCTCGTCCCTAGTAAAAGCACTTTCCGCAAGAAGCAACGGCTAAGTTACCTCCGTGCGATCGCGTGTTTGTCTGACTCTCAGCCGTGCGAGCTTCTCTCTCACGCTTACTGCAGCTGTGTGGCGCAACTCAGCTTTGTTAGACATTAAGTACACAGCCTGTACTGCACTCGGCAGGCTTGACTGTAGTTTCTGTGGCACATGCTTCCAAATAGGGAACCCACGCATCTGACACGATGTACACCGAAGACCAGGGACGCTCGAACGCCTTATAGCAGGCAACGAAGCATTTCTCACACTATGCTTGCCAGGACTGTGGTCGCGAACTTCCCTCTAACACGTTCCTGGAGCCAATTGGGAAGTCCCCGAATCCATGTCAGCCAACCCAGACTCGCAGGCAGGATTAATTGACCGCCTGAGCACTTCAATATCTGTTCAGCTATCGCGTTCGCTACTTCTGCAGGCTCCAAGAACTTGCTACCGGCGGCTTCCAATGTCACTTTGAGAGGATTGATCAGTGGCGTTCGGACCCAGATGGGATGGACTGAAGTGAACAGAATGTTCGACGCCTTGTGCTTCAGTCTGGCTTCTACGGCAAGACCTGCGAGACTGTGAGTGAAACTCTCATTCTACAGTAGTTAGAAGTATGTTCACCTTCGTGCAAGCTGAAACTAGCTTGTTTCGTCGCGGTATAATCGACCATACCCGCAACAGTCACAAATGACCCCAGGCTTGCGACTGTCACTACGTGGCCTTTGTTCTTCTGGATCATGTCTGGAAGGAACGCCTGAGCCGTGTACCAATGACTGAGCACATTGACATCAAAAATCTTGCGCAGGTATTCGGGCGACGTATCAAGAATTGGATGGGGTTCGGTGATGCCTGCATTGTTGACGAGGATTGTAGGTAACCCCAGCGTAGCCCTCACTTTGTCCGCAGTACTGGCAACTGCCGAAGGATCGGCAATATCGCAAGAGAAGAACTGGATGCCGGCGTACCCCTGAAGAGCGGGCGGCAGTTGCTGGATATCCAGAATCGCGACCTTGACACCCTTGAGGACCAAGCGCTTGACCACTAGTAGCCCAATGCCACTACATCCCCCTGTCACAACAGCGATCTCTTCATTCCACTTCCATCTCCTCTTCTCGTTGTTGATTCTGTACCCGTTCAATGCAAGCTCGTTGAGCGTCTTGTTGATTGAGCGGGTCAGCCCCAGCGCAAGCAACCCCTTCAGAATCTTCGTAACGCGTGCGAGTGTCTGTGGATTCCGAAGCGCGGATACAGTATTTACCAGGCGGTTCCGAATCTTCGCAGGTCCTATGGTCAGGATCCAAAGAAGCATCCCAGTTACGGCTGGATTGAGGGTGGCATGGGAGACCGCAGTCGCCAACAGGGAGACAAGCTTGGAAAGGGTGGAAGACATGGCGGTGCAACCGAACGCAGATCCGAAAAGCTTGAAAGAAGAGGGTGTATGCTAAAACACTTGCTTATATCCCATCTGTGTAGCAGGCGTCTGATAGATTAAGTCCGGTTTACGAGGATGAGGGGTAGCGCCACAGCGAACCCTGTCAGCGATACGGGGTCGCATTGGACAGTACATATTGCCCAACTGCTACCAAGACAATGCGAGCCAATTAGGTAGGGTAGTTCCAGCGGATAGCACGAGACTAAGCGTTAACCAATGAGAACGGTGAGTGACGTCATTCTTTGAACTCACACAAGACACTTCCAACTACCATGATAACATTCTATCCCGAGTAATTAACTCTATTGATAGCACCGATACCCTTTAACACCCGGTCCCATCTTCAGCTCGTTCCACCCATCCTGCATACCCTCCACGACTCGCACACGGCCTGCGTCGACGCCCGTTTCGGCTAGATATTATGGATGCTACACCAAACGGGTACGTTGAAGTTCGTCTGAGCCTTTCAACTTTGTCTGCATATGCTCCTCTTCCTTTAGCCAGGCTGCGGCAATGTTCTGCATCATTTCAATTTGCGCAGCCTGTCTCTCTGCCACTTTCAGGTCTCTTTGCATCCAGTTGCCACTCTTCAGGAACCACATGAAACTCTGTGGCTTGTTCCTCTGCTCATGTGAGATTCCACGAAAGTCCATCGGGCGTGTGACTGTCTCAACCAACCTCGCCACAACTGTACATTAACATTGTCATTATCATCCTGTTCCTGACTATCTGTCCATTCCTTTCCTCCTTTGATTTCCACTTTGTAGAACGGCACAGCAACTTGGCAAGGTCCAAGGCAGACCGTACACATTTGACGTGTCCTTTCATAAATCATGATATAAAGAAACGCCGGCCAGCCGTACAGAAATTCGTTCACTCCTCAATTCGGCGAATATCATACTTGTACCTTTTTCTAAATACACAATGCATTTCCTGTTCATTTTGCTCGTCTATTTCGAGATGGTATTGTCAAATCCGTCTCCTAATATATGGGTTAGAGGCTTCGAAGCTCCGTCGAACCTGAATTCTCTGGCTTCTCGCGATACTTCTCTCACCGTTTATCCGACTGACCCTGAAAACACCGCCCAGATTCTTGAGACAAACAAATTCCTCAAGAGCCTTTATGGAGAAGAGCACGTCAAATTCAACCCACAGGATGAGTCTCTTTCATGGACCATCTCACTCCAGAACGATGATAAAACAGATACACTTCAAGATTACCCAAGACTCCGTTTAACCAAGGATACAGAAGAATCTAAACGCTCCGAAGTCGTTAAACGCGATGACTCCTACTACATCGCCATCGCGGCAAACCCCGAAAATGACGAACAGACCAAGGCGACGCGAGAATTTCTGAACTCGAAGGTAAAGAACTCGAAGCAAGAGATTGTTGAACTTCACAAGCCTGGCACCGATCATGTCATGGCCTGGGCTTATCTACAATTGACCAGTGATGCAAAGGCGGCTGTGGAAGCGTATGAAGGCATCAAACCACCCTTGGGCGACGACAGTGAAGTGACTGATGAGCGAGCCGTTACAACGAATGAGCATATCGACGTCCGAACAGCCCCAAGATCCGATGAGTTCGGGTCCTCTCACAGGGCATCCAAGAGCGTTGAAAAGCGATTTCTCCCTGCCAAACGCGCCGTGACCTACACCAAACAAGCAGGCGCACCCGCACATCTTGTCATGATAAGCCAGCCAAAGTATGTTCCCGGAGGCGGCTATTGGTATGAATCACGCTAATCATCGAATCTTAGGGAAATGGCAGATAAGAAGCTCAATGACTTCGTGTATGACGAGAACGCAGGGATCGGGACTTATGTCTATATCATCGACTCGGGCGCAGCCTACAACGTCAAGAATGTAAGTTCAGCCTGCTTTGGTGATACTTAAAGGACTACAATTGAATCCATTGCAGAAAGATGGAAATAAGGAGTTCGAAAGAGTGGAACCTCTCCAAACCCAGCACTCAAAGGACGACGGAGAGAAAGAAGATGAAGATGCTAGTACTGCATCACATGGCACATTGGTTTCATCGCAGGCCGTAGGCAGAAAGTATGGCGTTGCGAAAGCGGCGACCCTCGTTTCGGTCAAACTGAGGACGAAAGGTAGAAGGATTGGAGATTTCCTTCAAGGGTTGGAGGACGTCAGTAAACATTTGGAGGGCAAACCGGAACGCCATGCAAAATCCGTTGTCATTTCCAGTCTAGGGTTCAAGAGTCAGATGACTCACGAAAAAGCGAAGTCCGATCCAGATGCGGAAATAATGCGCGCCTACTTCGACAGGTTGTTTGGAATGGGCGTGCCTTTCATTTCGTCCTCAGGCAATCTTGGCGAAATATTTAAGATAATCGACAGACTGCCTAAGGTGTTGGAAGACCCAGAAACACCAATTATTAACGTCGGTGCGGTTGACATGGATGGTAATAAGCCCCCGATGTCTCAGGATGGACCCCAACTCACCATTAGCGCGCCGGGCGTTGGCGTTACGGGTCAGACGAAGGAAGAGGGAACGGAAAAGGAAGAGACGGGCACATCGCATGGTGAGTCAACCATAGTTCTCGTTCGTAGACATACTAATCCATGAATCCAGCCGCACCACTGGTTGCGGGCGTTATCGCAACATACCTCAATTATGATCCGCCACCATGGGACGGGTCCAAAAAGGGCAAAGCACGCGTTCAAGCTATAAAGGACTGTGAACCTAAGATGAGGCTGAAAAGTGATGATATGCATGACCTACGAAGGGTGAGCGCTAAGGGCGTATATACCAGCAGTCAGGGGTCACCGCTCCTCCGGGAAGCTGCATACGCCAGCAATCAGGTGCCGCTTCTCCGGGAAGCTGCATATGCCAATGAAACATAACCAATGAAGGAAAACGAGCCATCTGCAGGCTGGCAGTCTCACCGGAAGCTTCACCCATCACAAGGACTACATCAGATCTGATAAGTCGAGCTGGGTACACAAAGCAGGCAGCGACGTAAACGTCATCTGGAATGGCGCAACGAAAGAAGATCACAAGAGTGCGGGAGCAAACCAAGAAAATCCTCCATCGCCGCAGCCCCCTCCCCCAGCACCAGCACCCCCAACAAAAGCTATCTCCATTATCCTGCAGAACTACATCGACGAAGTCGCTAATACAAACTCTTGGCTGTTCTTCACTACCTCTATTGGCGTCTCTGTTCTCTGTCACAGCGAGAAGGACGCCGTATTCCAGGTCCCAACTGCGGACGACCCCGCGATGATTGACAATCCGCCTTGGCCCGGTGGCACGTACCCATTGAAACTAGATGGCATGGACTGTGAGTACAAGAATGATGGAAGTAATCCGGGAGCGCTTTGGTGTAAAGGAAGGGATGGGCCGATTGGGTGTAAAGAGGACAACCTAAGGTGGAGTAAGGAGGGTAAGGAGTGTGATAGCGGGCTTTGGAGTATCACGCAACATCCAGTTGCATTTTGTGAATGGTAGGTTGGCGAGGAATGAGAGGTATCACATAGTGTTGTTGTTGTTGTTGGCGGAAGGTGTTCCGGTAAGCAACCGGCAGGAAGCGTCTACTTCTGTTTACGCACTAGTGCTGGCACTAGCCTATAGAGCTAGCTCCTCCGGGAGATCTATACAATCACTCTTTTTTCTCCACTTTGTTCAACAGTTGTGAGGGCACCGAGCAATAGGACAGCAGTTAGATGGAAACAAGTTAGATTGAATTTGTAGCGGACCGATCAGGTGTGAAGATGAGATGAAAGTTAATTGGCTCGTACTAGTGAGATACTACTATCCCCCGCACCGTCAAAATCGCACACCCACGGACCACCTTGTGTTGACCAATCGGATGGATGTCGGCGATAGCGTTGAACACTAAAACTGATGGCTCTAAGTGAAATTTAATAGGGATTCTCGTAGGGCGCCTTATTTGTAGCTATAATTAATAGTAATTAAGTTAATTGTAGTATATTACTTAATTATTAAGCTTATACTAGTGTTAACTAATTTAATAGTCCCTACGTGGTGTAGGTGCTCGTTCTAGCACTTAGGGCGTAGCTTAGGCCTACACAAAGGCAGTCTACAGAGCCTACAGCTGTAGGTTATTCGAGGCGTTAAAACTCGTTAATGGCTATTACCTATAGTTACTAAGAGAGGCACCCTAGCAGGCCGCGCGCTGTTACTTTTACGCCTATTTTCTAAGTAGGCAATACAAGGCTTTGCCTAGGCGTATAGCTTAACTAGCGCGCCGTGTAGGCTCTTGTTATTAGCCTTAACGTTATTAAGTCTCTAGCGCTTTAATAATCTATTAGAAAGCCTGGCCCCGCGCTTAAAAAGCTGCTTAATTAGCTTATATATAAAGCGTTTATGCCTACTGCGTTTTGCCTTATACGCTAACAAGTAGGACAAGAGCCTATACGCGTTATTAAGAGCTAAATTAATAAAAAAGTAGAAGAGTAGTATTTAGGTATATTAGTGTACTTGCTGCGTTAAATAGGGCTCGCGGAGCTAGTTAAATTAATCTACCTTACTTTTATAGTAATTATAGCTATTAACGAGCTTAGAAATGCCTAACTACTTAATTTTCTCGCTACTAAAGGCCTCTTTATATAGCTTCTTATTTATAGCGGCGTTGGCGGGGTGGTAGCGTAGGCTTTAAACGACTTGTAATCCTGGGTGGCGACTATTATTAGTAGGTTTTGGCTTGGTGGGGACATCCTCAAACTTACCGTCAGCGATAGTACTGGCAAAAAGGACCACCTGGGCATCCCGCCAGGCCATCTCCAGTATAGTGTTATTACTAGAGACCTTAAAGAACGCCTCTCCCTATCGCGCTATAGGCGTAAATTACGTCTTAAGCTTTATTAAATTGCTATTAAATTGCTCTTTTGGCGGCCCTGCCCTGCGCGAGGATGGAGACCTAGCACTACTAGCTAAACCCTCGTGTGTAACCCTGGTCTCCCACCTCTCCTTAGTGACTATTCTGGTGGTGCGCACCGTCCCAGCGCCGCCAACGCCTTACTCCTTTAGGTATTCAAGTAGCGAGATTGTCGTGAAGAGATTATCTATCTAGAGGATGTGGCGCCCCAGGGGGAACAAGCGCTGGCCATTAGGGCCTTAGGCAAGGACGAGAGTAAGAGGCATGGCTTTAGTAGGCGTAAATTTGGCTATCTTAAGGATATTAACGTTAAGATTAATAAGGCTTTAGGTGGCGCCTTTTGCGTGGAAAAGCTAGTTAAGTATAATGCCGTTAGACGCTAGGCACTAGATTTTAAAGCCCTTAAGCGTTAGCTTTAACTTAATAATAATAGTTTTGCTAGCGCGCCTAGTAAACCTAATAATAGCTTTGTTAACGTAGAGGTGCTTACTAGCGTGCCAAATAGTAGAGGATATCGAGCGTAGGTGCTTAGAGAGATCCCATACGCGCCCAAATGGCGATTTAAACGACTACGGAGCTTCTATATAGTATATATAGCGATTGAGCTGCTGCCAGCGCGTACAGGCCATGTAGTTATTAATAGAGTAAGTAGGCGCGTTTTTGTGTAGCTTCCCCCAGTACTCCTCGATTGTAGGCTCCCGGTGTACGCCCATATACATAAGGATGGCCAAGTAGGTATAGAGCTTAGTTTTCGACGTCGGTTTTTACGCCCGGGCGTGTGGCCTGCCCTAGGCGGCATTCTTAGCTCGTACTTGCTCTGCGTGTTGGTTTATATGTAGGGCTAGCTTTTCGAGCTGTGCGGCGTTAAAAAAGAGACTAAACAAGGCAAAAGGATTAGTGGCATCTATGCCAGTAGGCAGGTGGGCGCTGCCGACGTCGTCGTTATATATAAAGAGAGGCTGCCAGGTAGCTGGTGGAGTAGTTAGCAATTAAGGCCTTAGGCCGCAGGGTTTCGTATATTTAGTGTAGCGCACTAAATTAGAATCTTATATAGCACTATATATTATTAATTATAAAAAGAAAAACGCGTTTTATGCGGGATTTAAAGCTTAAATTATTATTCTACTATTATCACGATAGCTCTCTAGAGTTAAGCTAAGCAACGCTCTGATTGGCGCTCACCAGGTGGTCCGTGGGTGTGCGATTTTGACGGTGCGGGGGATAAGGGGCCCTTAGCTAGAGGCGCGGGGCTCGGAGATAGGTCTCCGAGCACCGCCATAGTGCTGCGCCACGTGGTAGTGTGGCGTAGCCAGGTGCTGAGCCCCAGATCCGTCACAGTTAACTTGACTCATGTCCACACTGTGCGCGAATATATTCAACCAACGATTCTGCGACGCGTCGGGTATCCGCTAAGCCAGCTGCACCAGGCATAGCCTGCGGAAATCACGGCTAAAACCGAGTAAGATAGAATAAACGAAAGAATAAATTGTTGAGGGAGGCGCTCCCCGGCATACGGAAGGAGCACGCTAGCCCTATATAGGCGACTTCTGCGACTACAGAATCGATAACTCTTTCACTCAACTTCATGTTTACGATACTTTTCAACAGGTTATAAGCCCGGCGCTCCGCTGCCTTTATTAAGCATACCCTTTACGCTCTACCTAACTAGCCCGCTATACAGCTGCAACGCCTACCGCCCAGCTAACCCACTACGTTACCGGCTGCCCACTGCACTGTTTACGGTTTGCTACACATCTGCTGCGACGCCTGCCGCCCAGCTACCCGCTGCGTCACCGACTGTTGACGCCTGAGCGATCACCCGCTGCTTTCACTGTCCTTAGCGATTTCCCTACGCCTTTTACTACTGGCAATTTCCTTTCACCTTAGCCTTTACTAAGAATCTTACTAACTATTAACTATATTATCCTTCTAATTTAAATTAAATCTAGGGTCCCTACCTAAGCTTAGATCCTATAGCAAGAACTTCTTAGAATACTAGTTAGCCTAGTTTATTACCTTTTAATATATAGAGCTATAGCTAGTTATTTTTAAAAAGAAGCTATAACTAGCTATACTAGCTAATAGCGTAAATACTATTATTATTAACGCCTAGGATACTAAAAATATAAAAGTTTTAATTATAATATTTTTTTTATTTATAATAATTTTATATAATAAGTTATTATCTATAAGACGTTGCCCGTAGCTTAGGACTATTTTACTAACTAATTTAATTATAATACTATTGCAAAAGGCACCTTGCTAGAGCTTTCTACGCTAGCTAGGGTTAAGCTAAGTAGCTAAGTAGCCAAGCACGCGATCCTTTAAACCTATAAATAATTAATTATTATAGAGCTTCCTCTCTTTAATAGACTTTATTTTAAGCTCCCTAATTATTATAACTATACGCTATAGTTATAAGTCTAGTACTTTTATAATATTTTATAATATACTTACTCTATACTAGCTAATAATTATAGTAGTAAACTGTTAGGATCTGTATTTAGCATCACCAGGCTAACATTCTGAGACGGACAAGGTCTTATGGGAGCCAATGGTGGCACAGCAATGGGCAGGTCACGTGACTGCTCGAAGCGCTCGAAGCGAGCAAGTCGAGCAGGTGCATAAGGCCAAGGCTGTGCTCGCTCTGCTCGAGTCGAGCAAGTCGAGCATGCTAAGTATATAGGAACATGAGGATGGACTCTTCCACCTCGTGTTCAACCTGTTTATTAATCTATCGTTTGGATCTAAATAAGCAACTTTGTTAATTTAATTGTGCTATACACACCTTCGATACTAACACCCCTTTGATACGCGCAAGCTATCAAGACCCCTCGTCCTATCGCCACCGCTCCTGCCCGAGAACCAACCTTAGCCCCTCAGGGATTAGCTACCCTGTTGGACTTAACATAAACTATTTTTTTCTTTTTATAATTTTTACGCTTATGTCTTAATACTTATAACCTATAATAGAGCTAGACTATATAATAACTACTATAAAGCTTCTAGTAAGTAACTAATTTATAAATTATAAATTATTCTTATCTTAGTACGCGTAGCTTAAGTACCACGTAAAAGCTTAAGGAATATAAAGTTATATTAATCCTAAGGCTCTTAAGTAAATAAATATATATAATTAGGCTCTAGAGCTACTAGATATAAATACTAAAAGTAAGCCTTATATATAATAGCTTAAACGCTATAAGCTAGAGTTTACTATTTATAAATAGCTTATAATAAAGCTTTAAGTACTTTAGAACTAGGTCTATATTATAATTAATTTATAAAAACTAGAGCTTATAATATTATAGTTAAGTAAATAGTAGACGCTGTAGGCGCTAATTAGAGAACTTAAAAATAATTTCTATTTAAGTAATAATAATTAGAAGGAGTAGGTACGACATATATATAGAGAGGTCACCCTACGTCCACAGAGCAGCAGAACAACAGACATAACTAAATAGCTATCCGAATAGAACCGCGTACACGCTAACGCTGTACTTCTAAATCTCTTAAAGATAAAGGGTACGCTACTAATAAAGGATTTCTTATGCTTAGTATTACGATATAACTATAAGTAGGCTTAGAGAGAGCTTAATAACCTATCGCGACTAGGCGTAGTAGTAACTCTATTTCTAAAAGGATACGCTCGCTAGCTCGCGCAGCTTAGCTAAACAATTAAGCACGCAGGTATATACGCTACGCTTAAAGGGCGCACTCCTAATATAAGCTACAAGTGCCTATATAGAGTAAATAGCTAGCATTAATAGAAGTATATAGAGTGTATCCGCCTTTAGTATACGCTTTAAAAAGAAGTATCTTATAAGCTTTATAATAAGTCTATAAGTAAAGAGATTAGTAAAATTAAGGGCTAGATTTAAAAGGATTAGTAAAAAGTATTATTAACTAAGCTTAAATATAAGAGGTAGGTAGTAAACCCTCCTTTAGTCTTTCTAAGAAATATTAAAGCATAGATTATAGTAAGTTTATAAGTAAGTAAGTTTTTACTAGCTAGGCGCTATAATTTTATAGCTACTTATTTTTTTATTTATATACGCAGGTACTTGCGAGGGTTATATTATAAGTAAATAATTACTTTTAAATATTTATTAAAGCTTTATAATAAAAGTATACAACTTTTTTTCTTCTTTACCTTTCTCTTAAAACTATATATAAACTGGCTACTTAGACTAATTACTTAGCAAGCTAAGGATCTAAGCTAGACGCTTTTTAAGTTTTACGCGTAAGTTTACTACTTTTTATACTTTAAGTTATTATTTAGCTTATTTTACTACGCTTTATAAGCTAGGGGGTGTATTATAAAAAGTACCTTATTAGAGCTTTTTACACTAGTTAGGGTTAAGTTAAGTAGTTAAGTAGCTAAGCACGCGATCCCCTAAATCTATAAATAGCTAGTTATTATAAAGCTTCCTCTCCTTAATAGACTTTATTTTTAAGCTCCCTAATCGTTGTGACTGTGCGCCACAAATACTAATTATTTATTTATCTTATTATTTCGCACGTTAACTAACTTATAATATAAAAATAGCAACAATCTTTACCTCTACCTTAATAAGTTCTATAATTACTAAATATAGATTTAGAAGTGTTACGCCTTATCTTTTTAGCTTATAGCTATTTTTATACAAGCTATATTTAATAATAATAATATTAAAGGCTTTTGTTAAGATCCCAAAGAGATAGCTAATCCCTAAGGGAGGGTTGTGCCATCCAGGATGGTATTCTTGGCAGGATGGTAAATCACGTAACCTCGATAGTGCAGTCCCACCAATAGTTACCCCGCGGCTGCCCATCGTTGGTCCTCGACACTTGTAGGTCGCTCGGATCCTAACATCACCTCCCCTCCTTCTAGATATCGTCCCGATATCCCTGCGCCTTGCCGTGTGGCTGCATAAGCAGTCGTCCTATATAAGTATCGTCGTAGGTCCTAATTATTTCTAAAACCTAATTACCTTCCTAACTATGCCTAAAGATTCTAAGCCTTATAAAGCGCGCGCGCCTCGCAAGAAGACTTTAACCTAAGAGTAATATAATTAAGTAGTCTGTATTCGTGCGGCGTTAAAGGAGATAGTGTTTTATTACAAAAGGTGTATAAAGAAAAACTTGCGGTGTTTCGTGGATACCGTATCTAGTCGTTGCGCTAGCTGCATCGCTGCCCACGTAGAGTGCGAGTTGTATGTTCCTGAAGAAGAATAGGAGAGGGTGGAGCAGGAGAAGCGTAAGAAGGAGTTAGAGCTTGCTCGCGCGGAGGAAGTCGTCGCTCGCGCTAAGCGCAAATTATTAGAGGTAAAAAGTTGTAAGTAAGAGTTTGCGCGCCGTGATTTAGCGATTGCAAAAGCCTAACGGATCTAGGAGGCGGATAGTGCGAGTGCGGCTGCTCCGTCCCGAGGTGTCGATCTTTTCGCTGATCCAGGCTGGTCACAGGCCAACAATCTTCCTCTAGATCCGTCGACGGATCTTCTTCTTAATAAGTTCTTAATCGGTTCCCCTCCTTCTACCTCTTAGTTTGACGATAGTACTGTGCCAACGCTTAGCGATAGTTTCTAAGGTTTGCTTCTAGTTCCTATGTATTCTTTAAGTGTGGATATCCCTTCTACTTAATTAGGTATGTTTGTGGCTAATCCGTGTGTTATAGTATTCTCTTAACTTCGAATTCAGTTTCTTCCTCTAGTTTGTAATAGAAGGTGGTTTTAACTAGTGTTTCTGGGCCTGCGGGTTCCAATTAGTTAATATAGAATACTGGGTGTATCTTAGCGTCTGGTGGTAATTCTAATTAGTAGTTAACCGGTGATACTTGTTTAATAATAAAAAATGGCCTAACCTTAATATAATCTAGTTTCTTATGCTTCTTCTTCTAGGTTCGAAGATTTTTTGTAAGCAGGTATGCTTTATCCCCCTTCTTTAGCTAAGGTGCCGTTTTTCTTTTTTGGTTCGTGTAGGAAATACTTTACTATTAAGCTTTCTCGAGGTTCTCTCGGAGTTGTTAATGTATTTCTTTTATTTTTGTAGCCGTGTTGATGGCTTCTTTCGCTCTAATAGCAGTAGGAAATATCTAATTAAAGAAATATAGATATCTTCCGTGGTTTGCATAGAACGGTGTATATCTAGTTATTACTAATATCTTGTTATTGTATGCTAATTGTGCCATTAGTAATAGGGAAATCTAGTTATTCTTCTAGTTGTTGCAGTAGATGCGTAGGTACGTTTCTATTATTTAATTCGTACGTTCTGTTTATCCGTCCGTCTGTGGGTAATAAGCTATCGATAGCTTTCGTTTTATTCTAATAAGTGCCATAAGTGTTGTCTAGTAGTTTGAGGTGAAGAGCTTGTCTCTATCGCTAATAATTGTCTTGGGGATGCTATAATGTCGTATAAGTTAGTCCAGGATAAGGAATGCTAGTTCCGTTGCCGTCGTTGTCTTTTTGCATGGTAGTAGTTCCACGTACTTAGTAAATCTATATACGATCACTAGTATTGCGTCGTAGCTTACTCCGTTTATAAGGTCTTTTAACTTTGGCAATCCTGTGATAAAGTCCATTACGATGTCTTCCCATGGTGCCATGGGTATCTGGATGGCTTACATCTCTCCATACTTAAGATGTGTTACGTGTTTATTACGCTAGCATTCTGCGTACTTGCGTATGTATATTACTACTGCTTCCTTAATTCCTTTAAAGCTGTAGTTCCTCTAGATTAGTTCTATTATCTTTTTAATTCCGGGGTGTCTATATACAGGGTCGTTGTAGTATTATCGTATAACCTCTGTCTGTTGTTCCTTAGGTACTTCTCATGTAAGTACAAGGAGTTAATTAAGTTCTGCCGTAGGTTCTAAAGAACCGTTGGAATTTTATTTTAGTATTACGGAGTAGGTTTTAACTTTTTCTTTATAGTTGTTTATTCTGCTAAGAGCATCTGCTCGTCCGTTTTCCTTACCTAGGGTGTACATAATTTTAAATTTATATTATCCTAGTGTTTCTAACTATCTTCCTTGTCGTTGGTTCAGTTCTTTCGTGGTTGTGAAACGTGTGAGGTTTTTATAGTCTATAAAGATCGTAAGTTCTAAGCAACTATATGCGTAGATCCTCTAGTGTTTAATAGCTTTTACAATCGCGAGTAGTTCTTTATTGTGTACTTTGTATCGTAATTCTTCGGGTGTAAACTTGTGTACGTAGTATATAACTAGGTGCTATTTGCTATTCTTCTCTTGTTTCGCGCATGCTCTAACTGCTAAGTCGCTTGCGTCTATTTTAATACGCAGGGGTTTGTTATCCTAGAAGTGTATAAGGACTAGTGGCGTAATACATACTTTTCGTAGTGTTTGGAATACTTGTTCACATTCTTCTATCTAATTAAAAGGTTTGTCTTTCTTCGTGAGGTTCGTGAGTGGTAGTGTAATTCTAGAGTAGTCTGTGATAAACTGTCTGTTAAATCTAGTAAATCCAAGGAAGGCTCGTACTTCTATAAAATTAGTAGGTAATTTTTACTTCTTTACTTCCTTAATCTTCGAAGGGCTTACTTAGATACCTTTAGTATTAATAACATGTCCTAGAAACTCTAATTCTGTGACATAGAATCCGCATTTCTTAAGTTTTAATTATAGGTTGGCGCTGTCTAGCGCTCGTAGTACTATTTTTACGTGTTATACATGCTCCTTCTCTTGTTCAGAGAATACCAGGATGTCGTCGAGGTAGGCAACTATAAATATATTAAGGTAGTTCCTTAGTACGTTATTAATTATTACTTAGAACGTTGCTGGTGCGTTCGTGAGTCTAAAAGGCATAACTTAGTACTTAAACAGTCCGTATCTAGTTTAAAAGGCTATCTTCCACTCGTCACCTTCTGCTATTCGTATGAGGTGGTATCCGTCTCGTAGGTCGAATTATGTGAATATCTTGGCTCGTCCTAGCCTGTCTCGAGATTCTTATATGTTCGGTAGTAAGTATCTATTCTTAATTATTATATTATTCAGCCTTCTATAGATAATGCATGGACGTTGTATTCTATCCTTCTTTATAATAAATATTAGGGGTAATACTGCTAGCAATTCTAACTTACGTATCTATTACCTCTTAAAGGCTTTCTTTAGGAATTTGCGTGTCTATTAAAGTTCTTTTACGCTTTATCTATATAGTAGTCTAAAAGGTGGCGTCTTTCCCTCTTCGAGAACAATACGATAATCTTAGTATGTATATTTAAGAAGGGCGTTGGCTCCTTTCTCTTCTTAAAATAAATAACTCTATTCCTTATATTTGTTAGGGATATTAAGAGGTGTGCTATTCTCTTCGTGCTTACGCTTTATAACCTAGTGGTTCCTACTAGCATCTACTAAGTTAGTTTCGTGTTTATTAACTTCCAGTCGTAAGACTATATTATTAATAGCTCTCTTATCTACTATTATACTCTATTAATGCGTAGGCTTTGCTTACAATGCACAGTTGTAGCGCTTAAAGAATAACTCTTTCTTTTCCTAGTTAATTATGGGGTTATACTTCCTTAACTAGGGTAATCCTAAAATCACGTCGTGATTAGCTTCCTTAATAATGTCGAGGGTAATTAATTCCTAGTGTCTATGGATCGTAAGGGTAGTTTTGACCTCGTATTCAATCGTTGCTTTGCCGGGCATCAGTTATCCATTCGCGATATAAATAGCATAGGGTATGGCCTTCTTGCGCTTATAGAGTCCTACTCTATTAAGTGCTTTTCTTAACACATAGCTTTCCTGTGCTCCTAAGTCCAGCATGGCTTTTATTTATGTTTCTTTAAGCTATACTAGTAGCTTAATTAATGCCTGACTATTTATGGTATTTAGTTCTCTAAAGGCGTTTTCCCGCCTAAGCCTAGGTCTAAAAAAGACATCTTTTCTATAGGTGGCTTTATAGGCTTAAGGTGTCCTTCTTTCTTCTTCTCCTGAGGCTGCTACTAGGCCTCTTCTAGAAGAGCTTCACCGTCTTCTTCCTTTATTACCGTTTTAATCCTAAGGGTCGTAGTCCCTTTTAGTACGCGATTAAACCTATGCTTTTCTCTTTGCTCTCTATGTTCCTTACAGTTAGGGTGTAAGCATGTTTGCTATTTATCTAACGCGTATTTTCTATTAACTAGTAGTAATAGTGCTTAGTTTAGTGCTTAGTTAAAGTGTAAAAAGTATCGCGTTTTATGTTTATCCTAGAGGTGAACGTCGTAATAGTTAATAAGGTAGTTAAACTACTCCTATCTACATCGTTAGTATGTTCGGGGAAAGTAACTATATTCCTTAGCTTGGTAATAAAGGGTACATTAATCTTCTCTGTAGAGGGTCTATTGTATAGTCTTATGCGTAGGGTTGCAGTGGTCCAGGTCGTACTATGGTTCGTAGTTTGGGCTTTTGTTTGGGTACTTCTTCTTAGGGTCTTCGTGGGCGTAGTAGTGGTCCGCCATTTCTCGTGCTACTTTACTAACCAGGTTAGGTTGGTAAGCATGGAAAAATGCTTCTGCGTAGTCTTATTATTCTACTACTATAAACCCGAAGTCTCCTTCCCTTAGTGTTTTTCTAAGAAGTCGAAAACGTTCGTTGTCTTGCTAGTAACTAGCTTATTCCAGCTAGGGTAAGGTATAGGAGATCGAGGCATCGGCTCTATCTCTTCCTTATTTAAACCTTCGTATGCATCCTTATAGAGTCGTAAGTCAGGCGATCCTAATCGCTCCAAGTCTTTATCTTAGATATCAAGTTACTTAATAGCGTCTATTACTTATTATTTCTCGTCGGTTGCGTCTGCATCTGCGATAGATAGTACGTTTAACTATCTAATAACCTTATTCTTAGATCTGCAGTTCCTGGCGATATAGCCCAGTTTACCACATATAAAACATAGGCGCGTCCCGGTCCCCTTACGTTAGATTCTATCTAGGTTACGCTAATTAGGCTTTTGGAAGCCTATAGCCTTTCCTGTTCCCTTTTCTAAGTTATTAAACTAGATATCTTTTATTAGTTAGGGTCCGTAATAGTTGCGTTGCTGGCGTCGAGGTGTTTTCGACGGCGCCCTATAGACTACAGGTGCCTATTACCTAAAACTAACGTTCCTTAGGTTCTTGCGTAGCTCTTCTTGCAAAGCGAACTATTCCCTATTAATGCGAATAGTCTCTTTATACAGTTCTTCTAAGGTCTCTATTTTTATACTACTGCGTAGTAGTTCTTCGCGCACGTTACGTTTAAGTCCTTATTTATACATCGTCTTAAGAGATTCATCCTCCTAGTCGAGTTACACAGCGTACTTGCGGAATTTGGCTACATACTTAGCTATAAATCGTTGCTATTAGATTATCTAGATCGCATGCTTAGCGATAGCAGTTTTATTAGTAATTCTAAATATCTACTAGAGGCACTTCTTAAAGTTAGCGTAGTCCTTAATAATGTTAATAGCATCTTCGTTACTATTAATATAGTCTTTATCCTCGTTATCGTGATCCATGTCCAGGTATTTAACTAGGTAAGGATAGATCTATTCTTCAGCGCTTCCTCGCATATAGGTCGCTACGAAGATAACCTTCTTTTTATTTTTAAGGTCTTAGTTTTAGTTAAAGAAGTAGAGGTCTAGTTATAATAGCCAGGTGTTAAGGAGGGTACGGTTACTATTATATAAGTCAGGTTTGTGTGCCTTGTTCTTGCCATCCCCTATAGGGGTGACGTGGTTGTCTAAAGCTATGGAAGAGGTAGGGGTCCTAGTAGTATTTATATTAAGGGTGTTTAAGATGTTAAGATCCTAAAGAGATAGCTAATTCCTAAGGGGCTAAGGTTGGTTCTCGGGCAGGAATACTAGTAGGACAGGAGAGGGTTGTAGTAATAGCTTACGCTTATTACTAGGGCGTTAGTATTAAAGGTGTGTATAGCACAATCAAATCAACAAGATTGCTTATTCAGATCCAAACAATAGATTAATAAACAGGTTAAACATAAATGCCGTAAGGGTATTCGTATAGGTTTATATATTTAATCCTTTTCCTGCCATCCCATAATCCTGTGCCATCCTGGATGGTTATGCCATCTAGGAGAGTTGTGCCATCCGGGAGGGTTGTGCCATTCGGGATGGTATTCTTGGCGGGATGGTAGATCACGTGACCTCGGTAGTGCAGTCCCACTAATAGTTACCCTGCGGCTGCCTATCGTTGGTCCTCGACACTTGTAGGTCGCTCGGATCCTAACAACTTTTTCTTTCTAGCTATCTTACTAGACAAGATAGATAATATAAATAATAACTTATTTACTTATTAACTTACTACGTTTTAGGATATTAAACCTAAAATACTAAATATTAGTAATGTTAAATGGGCTATACTAAGCCAAGCATATCGCGATATAATAGGGCTAGATAGTTATACGACGGTACGAATAAGTGTTAAGATCCCTAGGGATAGCTAGTCCCTAAGGGCTAAGGTTAGTTCTCGGGCAAGAGTACTAGTAGGACAAGAGAGGGTTATAGTAATAGCTTGCGCTTATTACTAGGACGTTAGTATTAAAGGTGTGTATAGTATAATTAAATTAATAAGGTTGCTTATTTAGATCTAAATAATAGATTAATAAATAGGTTAAATATAATAATAGAAGAGACTATCCTTGCGTTCCTATATACATGACTTATCCTACGAATCCCAGGTGTCCCGGGAATCCCAAAGTCCCATATGCCAAGATACTTCTGGGACGCCCGATATTTCTAGGACGCGTGACCTAGTCACGTAATCCATGGCTAAGTTAGGAATCTTAGCTAGTCGCATAGATAAGTGTCCATGCCCCGCCTCGCGTTATATTAAGTCTTAATAAATCCTAATATTAGCTCCCTCCTCTAAACTTAATATCCTTATAAGTTAACTACCTATAAAGTGTAAAAAGCGCCCTGACTACGGGCGACTCAGTCTATCCACAGTACTAAGGCAATCCCTTAGAGAAGGAAGAGAAGGGCTGCGGCGAGGGAAGTAGATAGGCAAAAGGCCCGGATAGCGCTAGTCTAGAGCGGACTAGGGCCGTCGAGGGCCCTCAACCTACGACTCGTGACAAAGGCTCTTTTCTTTAAGGGTCTCGACCGCGAGAATAAGTACGTAATAACTAGCCTAATTAGGCCTCGCGTATTACGTAAGCTAATAACGTAAGCTAAATCTTAGGCTTACACTAAGGCCTAAAACCCTTATTCTTACTCTCTACTTGGCGGCTTACCTTATCCCGAAGGCTCCCTAACCCGTAAGTACGACCTAGCCAATCTATAGCAGTCTAGGGTGCCTGACCCTAGATACCCCCCATTTCGGTACCTAGCCACTCTAAATTTAGGGATTGTAAAGGTAGACTAACCTAGTGCAGGCCTATTAAGTCGTCCCCGTACTTATTACTTCTCTACCACCCTCTTCAGCAACCTTTAGACTTTGTCTAGACATACCTACGCTATTTAGCACTATAAGTACCGCGAACACTATTTTTAAGGCCCTAGTTAATAAGGCGCGTGCGAGCGCGATTAGTACTATTAACCTATGCTATATCTGCCTTTCTATTATCTTAAATAGCCTTAAGTAGTCTAATTATAAGAAGATAAAGCTCTACTAGTTTTAGGTTAAGGAAATGCGTCGTGTCCAGTCTAAGGCAGTGTATGTTAATCTTAGCCTAATAGATTTAAAGGACTATAATTTAATCTACCGCTATAATGCCTGCTACAGCGATAGTAGGGATTATTAGTAGGTAAGTCAGCGCTTTAAGGGTTATATAGGGGTTTCGAGGCTAATTAGTAGCAAATACCTAAAGACAACTTAGAGAACGTGTCAAGTGCCCTAATTACCCTTATACTACGCTTAAGCCAAATTAATGCGTATATATATAAAGAGATTAACCTCTCTAGATTAGATAAGGTATTAGTAAAGGCTACCGCGCAGGTACTAGTGTTAGATGTTACGTCTTAATGGATGTCCTGATGATTCGGGGGGTTGAATTAATGTATTGGGTTGTTCTTTCTGTCTACGGGGTTCCCTCGGCAGGTTCTGTGTGTTCTTGGTTAATCCCTAGCCTTTTTCAGGCTACCCCTGATCCTCCGAACTTGATATGCTTTTTATCTGATACACCCCCTCAGCTTGGAGCCGTTCGAGCCATGGCCAAGGTTATTAGACGAGGGTAAGGTTATTAAGCTGGTCTTAAATCTCCTCTAAAGGTGCTTTATTAGCTACCTTTCGATCCTTTACCTCCACTAGTCCCAGTTGCTTTAGGAAGTTTTGCTACTAATTTACCAAGAGTGCTTTAGTTAAGCCGTCTACAATTATCTCTATAGATTTAGTGTATTCCACCTTTATCCTTCCCCTAGTTACTTCCTATTAGAGCCAGTAGTTATATATATTAACGTGTTAAAGCTTTGTATGCAGCTTCGAGATCTCCTGCGTTACTAGCTAAATAGTTTGCTAGTTGTTACATTAGATTATAATAGTAGGGCTAGGTAGCTTAACTTTTAGTTCCTCTATTAATCTTAATATAAAGATGGCTTCCTTTACGACTTGCGCCAGAGCAAGGAGCTCGGCTTCTATAGTTAACGTAGTAATAGTGTCTTGTTTGCTTGCACGCTATATAATAAGGCTATTAAATAGCTTAATAGCGTAGCCTTGTAAGCTCTTACGGTCTAGAGTGTTATTTGCAAATAAGGCATTACTTACTACTTATAAGGATTTACCTCCTCTAAGTTAAAGTGTCTTCTACTTTGTTTCGTTAAGGTACAGCAGGGCTCGGTCAGCCGCATGATGATATTCTGGACTAGGATTTAATAAGAATCTTGCTAGCCTTAAGGTTGCGAATATAATATCTAGTCGGGTACTAATAGCTATATATAGGAGTAATCCGATCTTACGTTGGTATTTATTAATCTTTATAAGCGAAGCCAGCCCTTCTCTTGGCTTAAGCTCCCCTATGCCTATTAGGGTGTTATGTCGGATTGTTTGGTTATTAACTAGCTAGCTGATTTTGTCATAGTATGCGGCCTAGGAGAGTTAAATAAGTTAGTTCTGCTAATTTCTAATTACTTTAATTCTTAGGAACTATAGTAGGTCTTCTCTGCCTATTATTAAGTATTTCTTCCTAAGTTGTTCTACGACTTGCTAAGCTTAGCTAGCTTTATCTTAGTAGTGCGTAATAATAATGTTGTCTACGTAGAAGAAGATAATAATACTATTCTTGATTATGCAGCATGGCTTATAAGGCATAGTCTAGAAACCAAACTTAATAAGCGTAGCTATAAACTCTTTCTGCCAAAGAAGTAGTAAGATTCGCAGTCCGTAGAGTGCCTTCTAGACTTTAAGGATAGTACTAGGTTTTTGATATCCAGGCGGCATGCGCATGTAGACTTCTTAATCTAGTAATACGTGTATAAACGCGTTAGTAACGTTATATTGTATAAGTTCGAGGTTATATTTAGTAGTAATTACTATAAGTAAGTAAAAGGATCTTCTGGCTAATGTTACTGCGTAGGTGTCCTAGGAGGTTATATTGCGTTATTAGTCTCCTCTAACTACCAGTCGCGCTTTGCACTTGATAAACTAGTGATATTTATTAAACTTATATATATACACCTATATATAGTTTAGGATTTATTGGCCTATTGCCTTTACTATCTTGTACGGTACTTCTATTTAGGATTAGGTAATTCTGTAACTGTCTAGATACGATTGCTGCGCTTCCCGGAATAATTCTCCTATTAGATGTTGGTTAAGGTCCGTTTTATAAGTGGGTGGCGGAGGTAACTATAATTAGTAAATCTTAACGCCCTTCGCTAGTAGTCTTTTTATCTAGGCTTTGTTAATCGTGTTTTTGTTGTATTTTCCGACCCTTCCTGCTTTCGTTCCTGCCATGAAAGCTGCTGCCCAGGGGACTATCTTAGATAAAGTGATCTTGGGTAGGTTTGTATTTTCCCTTATTATTAGCTATGCTAGCAGAGCTGCAGGTAGTGGAGTTAAAGGTGGTGTTAGGTAGTAATCTCTGATCTTCCTTCCTCGATAGTAGCCTGGTGGGTCTACTTTGTCCTCTATGGGTGATTCGTTTTCTGCGACATCGTCTTTATAGAATAATTTGGTTTCTGGTTAGTGCACCAGTAGTGGTAGCTTAATTATCTTAATATGTGTAGCTATCTCGGCCAGCGTATTGTGCATAACGTTGTCTATTAGATCCTCTATCTTCCTATTAAAGATTATGTTTTTATTAAATACGACGTCTCGCGTGCTGATGACCTTGGCCAGCGTTAGTATCTATATTTAGTAAATGTTTAATGACTGGTATCTAATAAGGTATCTGATCTATGCTTTAGGGTTGAGTCGTTATAGTCTTGATTTTCCACGGTGGGTATTATCTATTATAGCGAATGCTTTGCATCCGTACGCCTTTAGGTAGGCTAAGTTTAGTTTCTTAATAAACGTAACAATCCTATTAGCTAGTAATACTCGTGTAAAGAATATCTCGTATGGTGTTTTCTAGTTGTTCGTGTAGTTTGGCGTTTAATTATATAGATACACTCTAGCTTTTGTGATTTTAGGCTAGAGTTTCTATAGAAGGTTTGCGTCTAGACGCATTACGCGAGATTTTTCTTTATTTACGCCCCCTAAGTGTTTAGCGCCGCCATTTTAAGCTTACGTGTCTAGTGCTAAAGGCTTAATAATTATGCCTAGGCTTTTTAGCCACCACTTAACTTCGGGTTTAACTGTGGTGATCTCATTGTCCGTTTTAATAACTTTTGGAGTGATGTCATATTGGTTCTTAAGAAATCCGAAGAAGATTATTAATGTCTTAATAATTAACCTTGCTATTTAGTTATCCGTGAAGTAGAAGTCTTATTAGAGACTGGAATATCTATCTATAACGAGCATCTGGCTCTTCTCTTTATTAAACAATAGTAATTCGTAGGTGTAGAAATTAATAAAAAGCCTTTCTACGGGTCCTTACTTATTAATCCTAGGTGCGTGGCTTATCTGCCTTCGTATCTTTGCTCTTCTACATAAGTTACACTCTACTATTATAATTCCCTTAACACGCACTCCCTTAGCTCGCTACACTAGGTGCTTAATTACGGCGGGTCCTGGATAACCAAGCCTTTTGTGCCATAGGAGGGCTAATGCTCTTTAAGGTCGTCGTTGCGTTTAAGAATTATGAAAATACGTATAGTGCGCTGCATAGTGCACGGGTTAGTGTTCTAATACCTATTATTTATAAATTTTAGTAAGCTCTTTAATGGTTGTTCTATTTAGTCGCTTTAGGGCAGTAGGCTCTAATTAGGTATCCCACTAGAATCCCTTCTACCTTAGCACTTGGAAGGAGACTAGGTTACATAGCATGTCTAGGCATATTGCTACGTTATGTAGTACCAGTCTTTTAGCTCCCTGTTTATGTTTTAGGTTTAAGATAACAGTTCCGTATTTCTTTACCTAGATTTAAGTGTCGCCTGCCCATATAAAGTCGCCTTGTGTAGGTGGCTAATAGTTCTAAATCTAGTTAGGGTCGTTCGTGATGTGGCACGTCGAGCCCAAGTTAAGGATAAAAGAACGCCGAAGAGGATAGTTAAATTAGTCCATAATAAAGGTCGCAGAATAGGCGGCTTGCACCTTTAAAATCTGTCTTTTATTTAGTCACTAATTAGTAATCTCTAGAGTTGGGGTATAGGAATTCTTAAAGGATAGAGTCTTAGTTCTAGGTCTACTTTAAGCTCTTAGTAAACTTTGAAAATCGGCATCGTGCTCTTGTTTCAGAGCAACGTATTTAGCTATTCTTAGGTTTGGCTCCTACTATTCTAGTACTTTGTCTGGGTAGAGATAGAAGTATTCCTTAATAGGGTGTCTTATATCGCAGGCCAGGCACTTAGCGGTTTTATTAGTGCCTGCTTTAGCAGGTTTACCACGATTAGTGTCCGCTTTGGCGGAGTTACTACTACCTTATTAAGGGTTTAAAGAGCTTAAAGGTGCACGATCATCATCCTTTATAGCTATACGTTAATGTTAGGGTCTACCCCGTTTTATACCCCAAGAGTTTCCTATTTCTACATGTTGGGGATCCCCTTGCATGCTCTAGGCAGCTTGGCTACTTTTAGCGAGATAAGATAAGTCTTCCGTTGCAAACGCTACCTTTTAGCTTCTATTTCGCGTTATTAAATAATTTAGCATTATATATTCTCGGAAACGTCCTATTATGTCCTTTTGATCTATGCCGGGTAGGTCCTTTCTATTTGATTAGAAGGTTACAGCCTATACTAGAGCTATCTTATTTACTACTAACATAAAGTCTATAGCTATAGGATTGAATTGTGTAGTATTAGACACGTTTAGTGTCTTAGCCTCTATTATAGCATGATTATATTTAGTAAGCTATGTGTCCTAGTTATTTACTGTGCGTAGAGGCTTTAACAAGCTATAGTATCGCTGTCGCGCTTGCTCTTGTTCAAACTTAGAGGTAACTCCTACTTTTGCTTTTAGCTTTGTAATCTATTCTTTAATAGTAGTATCTAGGAGACAGTAAGTGCGTTGTAGATGCAGTGCTACTAATAACTAGATAAACACTACGATCTACTATAAACTTACGACTTTAGTCTTATACTTTGTGTACTGCATCTTGTATTTCTCTATCTAGAGTTTATAGAGGTCCAAATCCTCTTTGTAGCTCTTTAGTCCAGCGGACGAAAGTTCGGATAGTCTTAATAGTAAGACGCTGTCTGGAAGGGTTGCGGCTGGCGTATAGTCTATTGTCTTAGGTAGCTCGGGCTCAAATGGCTCCGTAAGTGGGGTGATCGCTAAATCAGGGTCGACTTGCGCCTATGTATTGTATGCGACGCAGCGGGCTTATAGTTAGTTAAGCTAGCTATAGTATTTAGTGTTATCGCGAAGAATAATTATTCCGTTAGTTTAATTTAGGTTTTAGGTTGCCATTTTCGCTCTTGTTAAGGCAGTGAGACTCTTAATTATTAGATGTTACGTCTTAATAGATGTCCTAATGATTTGGGGGGTTGAATTAATGTATTAGGTTATTCTTTCTGTCTACGGGGTTCCCTCGGCAGGTTCTGTGTGTTCTCGGTTAATCCCTGGCCTTTTTCGGGCTACCCCTGATCCTCCGAACTTGATATGCTTTTTATCTGACAACTAGAGACAGAATAAAGTAATATTATTATATAAGTGTTATCTAGTATAATTAAGGGTTATCTAGACTAAGTCGCATAGGGCCACCGGATCCAAATTCTGCGGAAACCTGTTAACCCCTTACTACTTAGGTTATAACACCTAGCCTCTTAAGAAGATTATTCTGGTGGTAGGCCTCTCTATTAAGGAGAAGCGAAAGAGGAAAGCTTCTACTATAGAGGGGGGTAGTTTAACCTCCCTAGTTACTACTAGTGCTCTTACCCCTAGGCGCAAGAAGGTTGCTCCTAAATTAGTAAAGGTCCTTAACCCTAATCTTAGGTTATTAATGCTAATTTAAGGTAGTTAGCGTTTAAGGCTAGTGTCCTAGCCACGCTAGACTTCCTCGCAGAGGAAGTAAAGAAGAAAATTAAGAGTAAGGGTAGTTAAGAAACTTTTTAGTAAGCCTATAAGTCTAAGCGCCTAACTAATTAAGAGGATTATTTAGTACAATCTAGGAATTCCTGCCCCTATTAATAGTGTCCGGATTTTATTTACGTTCTATACCCTTAGGCGGTTTTAGTTAGGTTTCGGTTGGCTATAATCGCGTTAGGTACGGTCTAAATAGGCTTATAAGCCTCTATTAGGCCCCGAGAGGCGTAAATAGGCCTAGATAGCTCGTTCTAGTCTTTAGTCTATTTAAGAATCCTCTGCCTTATTCATTCTAGTATTTCGCAGCCTATAAAGTGTACTCTCTAGGGTAATCTATTACTAATTACTATTAAGTGCTATCTTCCTCCTTCTCTAGGGGGGCGACCCCGCCTCTTAGGCTCCTGTCTAGGGCGACCTTTAGTCTCCTTATCTAAGCCCTTTAGAAACTACTTTATCGCCCCTTTAGAGATCTCCTCCACAAACAACCACTAGTTCTTATCGCTATCATATCCTTTCCACTTAACTTTATACAGCCATTCTCCGTCCTAGAGTACCCTAGATCTAATTCCTTTAATTAGGTATATATCCTCCCCTACTTATAATATAATAACCTTAGGCGGGCTTTGCTCCTGTTATAGTAGTCCTTCTAGGGCTACCTAGTTTAGGAGAGACACATAGAACACTAGGTAAATGTTAAAGTCCTTTAGCAGCTCTAGCTTATATGCCTATTAACTAATCTGCCGTTTTACCCTATAGGGACCTTAGGACTTGTAGTTAAGTTTCTTCTTAGGCCTAGTTAACTATATGTTGCGGGCGTCGAGGTATACCATGTCCCCTACTATAAAGGTTTAGGCCTTATGCTTCCTATTATACCACGTCGCCTAGTACGCCTGTGCCCTAAGGATCGCTTAGGTTATCTAGGCCTTAGTCTGGGCTAGAACTACCGCTCTGGCCCTTACTGTAGGTACCGACCCGCGCAGCTGTACTTCTTAGGGTAGGCCTACTATTAGTAAATTTAGGCTATACACTATAATAAATAGCGACACTCCTGTAGAGCTATAGATGCTATTATTATACGAATATTCTGCTTTAGATAGAAGGTCCGCCTAATTAGATTATTCGTAGTTGTAGAACACTCGAAGGTACTATTTAAGCGTTTAGTTCTATCGTTTTATCTATTCGTCTATCTGCGGGTGGAAGGTAGTAGAAAGAAGTTACTTAATTCTTAAACATTAAGTAAAGGTGCTCTAATAAGCTAATATAAATAGGCTGCCTCTATTTATAACTATTAACTTTAGAGGGCCGTGTAGGCGTAGAACCTCTCTTCTAAAGATCTTAGCTAACTCTACTGCCTTTAGGTCCTTTCGCGTGGGGATGTAGTGTGCCATCTTAGAGAACTAGTTAATAATTACTAGGATACTATTATAACAATAGGCTTTAGATTTACTCTTAGGTAGATTTGTTACTATATCTATAGCAATGTCCTCCTAGATGCCCCTTAGGACTAGTAGGCTGTTAAGTTGGTCGTGCGTTGCGTATTAGACAGGTTTCGCCCTAGAGCACGCTTAACAGGTTGTTAAGTCTAATAGGGTAGCTAATCCCTAAGGGGCTAAGGTTGGTTCTTAGGTAAGAGCAATAGTAATAGGATAAGGGGTCTTAATAGCTTACGCGTATTAAAGGGGTGTTAGTATTAAAGGTGTGTATAGCATAATTAAATTAACAAGGTTGCTTATTCAGATCCAAACGATAGATTAATAAACAGGTTGAACACGAGGTGGAAGAGTCCATCCTTATGTTCCTATATACTTAGCATGCTCGACTTGCTCGACTCGAGCAGAGCGAGCACAGCCTTGGCCTTATGCACCTGCTCGACTTGCTCGCTTTGAGCGCTTTGAGCAGTCACGTAACCTGCCCATTGCTATGCCACCATTGGCTCCCATAAGACCTTGGCCGTCTTAGAATGTTAGCCTAGTAATGCTAAATACAGATCCTAACATCATCCCTTCTCTCCGACGATTCGTCCCCGAATCACATAACCTATCTTACTAAATAGATAAAGTTTAGTTACCCCGCTTCTTAGTGCGTTTTACTATAATATCTTCTGCTAAAGCCCGCGCTATCCGTCTTAGCATTAAAACTCGCCGTAATAGTGTTATCTATCCTATCTCTTGTAATTGTTATTTACTTTCTAGCTCTAAGTGCATTATTATGCCGTTGTCTAATCCTAACACTTGTCTAAAGTGTTCTAAGTGCATCCGTGCGCAAAAGTCTTGCGTAAACTTATTATAGGCATTATTAGACAAGACTTATAATAAGTATAAAAAGAAGGTAGATGCGGATAAGAAATTGTTAGTAAAAGTGTTAATCTAACTTTTATAAAATAAGAAAATATTACAGCAGGCTAAGGAGCGTGCTAAGAAGAAGGCGTAATACCTTATATCTAAAATAGATACTACTAGAGAGTTAGAAGTAGAGGCTACGTTAGAGGACTATTCTATCGTAGTGGCCACTGTTAGCTTCTCTCCTCTAATGTAGTCGACACTAGGGTTATTAGATAATTACTCCAGTACCTTGCCTATAACCGCGAGCGGCTCTTAGGTATATTCCTATAGTACTAGTAGAGTAATTATTTATAGTTTGCTAAGTTTTCTTTAGGTTCTTATATGTTCTCGCTGTGTGGGTATCCCTTCTATTTAATAAGATACGTTCGTGATTAATCCGTGTGTTATAGTATTTATTTAGCTTCGAATTCGTTTTCTTCCTTTGGCTAGTGATAGAAGGTGGTCTCGACTAGTGTCTCTAGGTCGGCGGGTTCTAATTAGTCTATATGGAATACCGGGTGTATCTTGGCGTCTGGTGGTAATTCCAATTAGTAGTTAACTGGTAATACTTGTTTAGAAATGAAAAATGGTCCGATCTTGACATGGTCTAGTTTCTTGTGTTTCTTTTTCTAGGTCCGAAGATTCTTTATAAGTAGATATGCTTTATCCCCCTTCTTTAGCTAAGGTGCCGTTTTTCGTTTTTAATTTGTATAAGAAATTGCTTGCTATTAAGCTTTCTCGAAGTTCTCTTAGAGTTGTTCGTGTGTCCTCTTTATTATTTCTGCCAAATTAATAGCTTCTTCTGTTCTAATAGTCGTAGGAAGTGCTTAGTTAAAGAGATATAAATATCTTTCGTGGTTTACATAGAATAGTGTATGTCCTATTGCCGCTAATATCTTATTATTATATGCCAGTTGTGCCATTAGTAATAAGGAAATCCAGTTATTCTTCTGGTTATTACAGTAGATGCGTAGGTACGTTTTAATTATCTAATTCGTACGTTCTGTTTGTCCATCTATCTATAGATGGTAGGCTATTAATAGCTTCCGTTTCGTTCCAATAAGCGCCATAAGCGTTGTCTAGTAGTTTAATGTAAAGAGTTTGTCTCGATCGCTAATAATTATCTTTAGTATGCCGTAGTGTCGTATAAGTTAATCTAGGATAAGGAATGCGAGTTCCTTGGCCATAGTCGTTTTCTAACATAGTAGTAGTTCCACGTATTTAGTGAATCTACATACGATTACCAATATAGAGTTATAGCTTACTCCTATTGCTAGATCTTTTAACTTGGGTAGTCCTGTTATAAAGTCTATAGCGATATCTTCTTATAGTGCTGTTAATATTTAGATAGCTTGCATTTCTCTATATTTGCGATATATTGCGTGTTTATTGCGTTGGCAGTCTACGTATTTGCAGATATATTTAGTTACTGCTTCCTTAATTCCTTTAAAGCTGTAGTTCCGTTGGATAAGTTCTATTGTCTTAGTAATGCCTGGGTGTCCGTACACAAGGTCATCGTGGTATTACCGTATGATTTCCGTCTATTAGTCCTTGGGTACTTCTCGTGTTGCCATGAGGAGTTGGTTGAGTTCCATAGTTAGTCCTAATAATCCATTATCGTTCTATTTTAGAATTACTAAGTAGGTTTTAATTTTGTCTCCTGCGAGGTCGCTGCGTCTGCTTAAGGCGTCTACTTGTCTGTTTTCTCTGCCTAGAGTGTACATAATTTTAAACTTGTATTGTCCTAAAGTCTCTGCCCATCTCGCTTGTCGAGGTGTTAATTCTTTAGTTATTGTGAATCTGAGAAGATTCTTATAGTCTATAAAGATTATAAAGTCTAAGTAGCTATGTGCGTAGATCCTCTAATGCTTTAGTGCTTTAATAATTATATATAGTTTCTTGTCGTGTATATCGTATCGTAATTCTGCATCGTTAAGTTTGCATAAGTAGTAAGTAATTAGATGCTAATATCTATTCTTCTCTTATTTAGCGCATGCTCCTAGTGCCAAATCGCTTGCGTTTATCTTAATCTTTATTAGTTTTCCGTCCTAGAAGTGCATAAGTACTAGTGGTTTAATACATGCTTTGCGTAGTGTCTAAAATGCTTCTTCGCATTCTATCGTCTATTCGAAGGGTGTATCCTTCCTAGTAAGGTTTATAAGGGGTATTGTGATCTTTACGTAATCTTAAATAAATTGTTAGTTAAATCTACAGAATCCTAAGAATTCTTAGATATTCTTTACTATTTTTAGTCGTGGCTAGTTTTTAACGCACTTAATCTTATTAGGGCTTACCTTAATTCCTTCTATGTTAATAATATATCCTAGGAATTTAAGTTCTGTCTAGAAGAACTTGCATTTTTCTAGTTTAAGCTATAGGTGTAAGTTATTAAGTTCTCTAAGTACCATCTTGACATGTTCCACATGGTCGTTAAGGTTGTCTAAGTAGATCAGGATGTCGTCCATGTATGCGATAACAAAGATGTCTAGGTAATATTAGAGTATATTATTAATAAGCGCTTAAAATGTTGCTGGCGCGTTCGTAAGTCTAAATAGCATAATAGTGTACTTAAATAGTCTATATCGAGACCTGAATGCTGTCTTCTATTCTTTACCTTTCTTAATTTAGATAAGGTAGTATCTATCGCGTAGGTCTAGCGAGGTGAATACCTTTGCCTGTGCTAGCCTGTCTCGTAGTTCCGTGATATTTAGTAGTAGATAGCGATTCTTAATTGTTATATTATTAAGTTTTTAATAGTCTACGTAGGGCCTTAGTTCGCCGCTCTTCTTAGGTATAAATATAAATGGGCTTGCCGCTAGTAACGTTAATAGTTATATATATCCTTTTGCTAGGTTCGTCTTAATGAATTCTTTTTCTTGTTGGAGTTCTTTACCCAATTTTACGTATAGTAGTCTAAAGGGTGGCGTCTTCCCTTCTTCTAGGTCAATTGTATAATCCTAGAGTTAGTGCTTAGGTAGATTTGCTTTTCCTTCCTCTTCTCGAAACAGATGGCTCTATTCTATAAACTATTTAAGGATAACGTAGGTTATGCGTTGCTCTCTTTCCTTTGCAGGAATTAGCTTATCCACTATCTCGCGCTCTATGACCTGGTGGTTCTTACCAGCGTCTACCAAGATTAATCTGTTCTCGATCTTTAATTTCGAGACTATAGTATTAATAGCTCTTTTATCTACTATTAAACTCTACTAATGCGTAGGCTTTACTTACGATGCACAGTCGCAGCGCTTAAAGGATAGCGTTTATTATTCTTAATTAATTATAGGGTTGTGCTTCTTAAACTAGGTTAGTCTTAATATTATATCGTGACTAGCTTCCTTAAGGATATCGAGGGTAATCGTTTCCTAGTGTCTATAGATCTTAAGTATCGTCTCGACCTCGTATTCGACTTGTAGCATGCCTGGCATTAGGTGTCTATTCGCAATATAGATAACATAAGCTTCTACCTTCTAACGCTTATAGAGTTCTGCTCTATCAAGTGCCTTTCGCGAGATATAGCTTTGTTATGCTCCTAAATCTAGCATGGCCTTTATCCATGTTCCTTTAAGCTAAACCGGTAGCTTAATTAGTACTTAACTATTAATGGCATTTAGCTCTCTAAAGACGTCTTCCCTCCTGAGCCTAGGTCTAAAAAAGACATCTTATCTATAGGTAGCTTTATGGGATTAAGGTGTCCTTCCTTCTTCTTCTCTTAAGGCTACTGCTAGGCCTTTTCTAGGAGAGCTTTATCGTTTTCTTCCTTTTATACCGTTTCAATCCTGAGGATCGTAGTCCCTTTTGGTATGCGATTAAACCTATGCTTTTCTTTTTACCTTTAGTGTTCCTTATAATTAGGGTGTAAGCATATTTGCCACTTGTTAGATGCGCATTTTCTATTAACTAGTAGCAATATTACTTAGTTTAACGCTTAGTTAAGGTGTAGAAAGTATCGCGTTTTGCGCTTGTCCTAAAGGTAAATGTTATAATAGGTAATAGGGTAGTTAAACCACTCCTATCTACATCGTTAATACGTTTAGGGAAAGTAACTGTATTCCTTAGCTTAGTAATAAATAGTATATTAGTCTTCTCTGTAGAGGGTCTATTGTATGGTCTCATGCGTAGGGTTATGGTGGTCTAGGTCGTACTGTAGTTCGTAGTTTAGGCTTTCGTTTAGGTATTTCTTCTTAGGGTCTTCGTAGGCGTAGCGGTGGTCTGCTATTTCTCGTGCCACTTTACTAATTAGGTTAGGTTAGTAAGCGTAAAAAAATGCTTCTGCGTAGTCTTATCGTTCTATCGCTATAAACCCAAAGTCTCCTTCCCTTGGTTATTGTTTTTTTAAGAAGTCGAAAACATTCGTTATTTTACTAGTAACAGGTTTGCTCTAGCTAGGGTGAGGTGTAAGAGATTAAGGTATTAATTTCTTCTCCTTTCCTTTATCGTCCAAACTTTCGTGTGTATCCTTGTAGAGTCGTAAGTTAGGTAATTCTAATCGCTCTAATTCTTTGTCGTAGATATTAATCTGCTTAATAGCGTCTATTACCTGCCATTCTTCGTCGGTGGTTTCTTTTTTGTCGACGGATAGTACGTTTAACTGTCTAATAACCTTGTTCTTAAATCTACAGTTCCTAATAATATAATCTAGTTTGTTATATATAAAGCAAGTGCGTGTCTCGGTTCCCTAGCGTAGGGTTTTATCTAAGATGCGCTTATTATCCTTTAGCTAGTAAGAGCCTGTTTCTCTTCCTTTCTTTCTAATTATAACGTTGAGCTGTCCGTAGTGGATTCCTTCTATAGGTTATAGTTTATAGTTGTCTTATTACTGCCTTAGTTAGTAGTTAGTCTTTGCGGGCAGTCCTGTATATCCTTAAGATTAGTTCTAGCGTAGGTCGCGTTCTAGCTTGTACTATGCTTCGTTAATTCAAATTGCTTCCTTAGATAGTTCTTTTAATATATTAGTCTTAGCTCTAGTGCGTAGGAGTTCCTCGCGCACGGTACTTTTTAGTCCTTTGTAATATATTGCTATAAGGGTAGCGTTATTCTAGTTAATTTAGTCTGTATACTTGCGGAATTTAGAGTCGTACTCTGCTGTAGAGCGTACTTGTCTAAGGCTTTAGATATTTCGCTCGGCAATAGCTTCTTGGTTTATAACTCTAAAGTATTATTTAACTTTCTCGCAGAACTTGTCGTAGTCTTCTATAATCTAGTTAGTTACGTTATTGGTTTTGTTATCTCTAGCTAGATAACGGTTAAGATAAGGTTAAATCTATTTTAAAGTATTTCCTTTTATAAAGGTTGTAGCGAACACGGCCTTATTAGCGTTATCCTAGTCCTTATCCTTTATTCCGTGGAAGTAAAGGTTAAGCTATAAAATCTAAAGTTCCGTGTGCTTGCGGTCTCCGTAAAAGAAGTTAGGTTTACTATAAGTGCCTCCCTTAATAGTCGTGATACTATCCTTAGGGGTACCTATAGGTACATTAGAAAGGTTGTCGTATCCGCTTATGTTAAGGGTGTTTAAGATGTTAAGTCTAACAAGGTAGCTAATCCCTAAGGGGCTAAGGTTAGTTCTCGGGCAGGAGCAGTAGCGACAGGACAAGGGGTCTTAATAGCTTACGCGTATTAAAGGGGTATTAGTATTAAAGGTGTGTATAGCATAATTAAATTAACAAGATTGCTTATTCAGATCCAAACGATAGATTAATAAACAGGTTAAACACGAGGTGGAAGAGTCTATCCTTATGTTCCTATATACTTAGCATGCTCGACTTGCTCGACTCGAGCAGAGCGAGCATAGCCTTGGCCTTATGCACCTGCTCGACTTGCTCGCTTCGAGCGCTTCGAGTAGTTACGTGACCTGCCCATTGCTGTGCCACCATTGGCTCCCATAAGACCTTGGCCGTCTCAGAATGTTAGCCTGGTGATGCTAAATACAGATCCTAACACAGGTCTAGACGTAGTCTTTTATATATTATTAGACACTAGGCCACTAGAACTCTTGTAGCACTAGCTCTAAAGTCCTAATAAAGCTAAAATAGCCCGTAAGGGGGTTATCGTAGCATTATTAAAGGACGTGTACCCTCGCTAGAGGTAGCACGTATAGCCTATTCTCGTACCGTAATAGGTTAGCTAGTCTAGTTATCTAGCGCTTTAGCCATTCTGGCTTTGCCATCTCTGGCCCTTAAAGGTACTAGAGGATTTGTTTTGCAGTTTCGTTCCCTTAGCTATTTCTCTTTAATAGCTCTACTATAGGGTAAGCGCTTACTAAATCGTTTACCGCCGCCTCCTTAGTCGCTAACGTTCTAGATCTAGCGACCCTTATTACTACTACTAGTCTAGGGCTTCCTGCCTGCTTTAGTAGCTATAGGCTGCCTGCCACGCCTGCTTCGTCTAAAGCGTTACCTTTTAGCTATAACTTATACTATAAGGCCTTAAGGAGTCTCTACTAGGAACTGCCTATCCCGCCTAAGCTTGTTTCCTTTTCTAACTTATAGTTAGGTCTCCGCGATAGTCTATTAGCGGGATTTATCCTTTCTAGATAGTGTTTAATTTTAAAATTAAATGTTATAAGCTATTCGGCCCACCTTGCCTACTATTTAGTTAAGACTTTTGTAGACATAAACCCTTGCAGGTTAGTATAATTAGTTAGAAGCTTAACCTTCTTACTAACACCCTCTAGGTAGTATTGCTAATGCTTAAAAGCTTTAACAATCGCTAGTAACTCGCTATTATACGTGTTGTAGTTTCGTTCTATCTGGTTTATCTTGCGCGAATAAAAAGTAACTAGGTACTATTATAGCTTTCTATATTTATCTAGTTACGATTGGCTTAAGATACCCGAGATCGTAAAACCTAAAGCGTTAGTTTCTACTCTTAAGGGTCTTCTAGAGTTAAAGTAGGCTAGTAAGGGCCCTCGTATAAAGCTCTCTTTTAGCTAGTAAAAGGAGGCCTTAGCCTGCTTTAATAAGCTTATTATAACTAATTCCTCGAGTCTCTATCGCTGTTCGCCCTTAGTAGCTCCCTCTAGCCTTCTTATTAGGGCGTAAAGGGGTGCCGCCACTTAAGAGAATCCTTCTATAAACCTTTAATAGTAGTTAGTAAAGCTAAGGAAGATCCTGACTACTTAGACTAAGTTTAGTTTAGGCTAATCTTTTATAGAGGCGACGCGGTCCTCCTCTATCTCTACGCTATCTAGGAATATTATAAAGCCTAGGTATCCCACCTTGCGTGTGTGGAATTCGCATTTAGACAGTTTGGCGTATAGCTAGCGTTTAATAAGGCGTTCTAGCACTATCTAAACGTGCTAAATGTGTTCCTCCTTTATCTTAGAGTAGATAAGGATATCGTCGAGGTACACAATATAATAGATATCGAGAAGGTCTAATAGTGTATTATTAATATAGCTTTAGAAGGTCGCAGGCGCGTTTATTAAGCTAAAAGGCATTATTATATATTTATACTATTTATATCTTATTTAAAAGGCTATCTTTTATTTATCTCCTGCCTTAATTTGGACGCGGTGGTAGGCGTCCCTTAGGTCTAGTTTAGTGTAGATCTGGGCATCCCCTAGTTGGTTAAGGGATTTCTGTATTAAGGGAAGTAGGTATTAGTTCTTTATTATAACTATATTTAGTCCCCTATAGTTAACGTAGAGGCAGAGGCCTCTATCCTTTTTCTTTATAAAAAGGATTAGTGCCCCAGCGCTTAATCGCGATAGTTAAATAAAGCCCTATTTAAGGTTCTTTTAGATATAGTCGCGCAGAACTGCTAACTCTAACTTTAATAGACTATAGAGTAGTCTAAAAGGCACTTCCTTGCCTTCCTTAATATTAATCTTTATTTTATAGGGGCTATGGTTGGTAAGGATGCTCGTGGCTTCTTTAGAGAAGGCTTTTTCCTACCGTCCCTAGTATTCTTTAGGTAGCGTCCTAGGTGGGCCTCCTAATATGTCCTTTAGGGTGGTATACATAATAAAATAGTTATTTACTATATCTTTAGCCGTGCTAGCAAACTCTTCTGCTAATTTAGTAGAGATCTTAGTCTATTTGCGCTTCCCATAGGCGAAGCGGATAGTCTTATTATAGAAGTTTACGATAGGGTTCTATTCTGCTAGCTAGGGCATTCTTAGGACCATGTCGAATCCACTAATATTACTAACTATAAACAGGCAACTATCGCTCTTGGTTTTATCACGACTATTTATAATAGTGTAGGGGAGCTTCGCCTAGCCTAGAACGCCTAAGTCTTATCCGTTCAGCGCCACGTAGCGTTTGCCTTTTATTGTAACGGTATTCGGATTGTTTATTATTGCCTATGCTAGCTCATTGCTGCCTACACTCATTTACTGCTGCCTAGCCTACCTAGCAGTATATATCTTAGCTACTACACACATACAATTAAATCAGTGTTTTTCCCGACTTTCGCTTTGCAGCAACAACCGCTATAGTTATAAGCCTAGATTGCGACGGGATCTCACTCACCTGACTTATTACATACTCACACATAGAGTAGAGCACCTACGAGCACGATAATAACCAAGTTAGACCTAATAGTTACTTAGGTAACAATCGTCCTTAGCTAATTAGAGGATTAGCATAAATAGCTATTTATCCGCAAGGATACGGCACAAAAGAACTAACTCTAGAAATACGTTAATCTAGATGTTGCAGCAGACTAACTACCCTAGCTAAAGGAGCTAACGGAGCCTTAGCTAAGTAACTATAACTAACGAGCTATATTATTTACTAGCTTAAACACTAAGCAGCGAGCTGACTATTATTAGGTGTACGAGCGATAGGAGAAGAAGGATTTAGAGCATAAGTATTAGCTTAAGGCTCTAGTAGACTTTAACTCTAAGATTAGTAAGACGATAGTAGCGCATTATATATACTTAATTAAGGATAAGGATACGCCGCACTAATAACTTACGACCCTTAAGAAATATCTCGCACTATTAGATGCGACGCGTTATCGCGATTTAATAGCGAAATACAAGGATCTTTAGACACCGCTAAAGGGTAGAAAGGTTAAAGAATGGCTTTAATATTAAATCAAGGTTACTAGCTAGTGCAAGGCTATTAAGCTTTTAGAGACTAAGGATACCCGTGCGCAGGAGGACTTCCTAGTTACCTATAAGATAATTAACCTTAAATACGGAATGGCAGGTCTGCGAGACCTAATCCAAAAAGAGAGGCTTAGTATAAAAGTCCTATTAGTAGAAGACTACGTTGCCGAGTTCTTAGCATACCTAAAGCGTACACGCCTAATTAGTACAGGCTTTAGTGCACACGCGGCAAAGCTAGAGATAGTAAAGCTAATAATACTATAAAGTAATAAATTTTCTTAAAGCGGTATATACCTTTATAGTAAGAGACACTTATAGTCTAAGTGCTAGTTAATAAACCCCGACACTCCTAACTAACCCTAAGGATATAATAATAAGGAAGCTGGTAAGAAAGTGGCTATAGCCTTTGCTAAGGATCCGAGCTTAAAAGCGAGGGTAGAGAAAGCTATACAGGACTAGAAGGCAACTTAGTCAAACTCTAAGCCTATAGTTACTATTAATAATAGCAAGCCTTCTTCTAATCCATTAACCTACACCGCACAATATATAGTATCTAATGCTATTATAGTTGACAAGCACGACGAGCACGACAAGCGTAATAAACGTAATAAGAATCTAATGCTTAATAATAGTGTTAAACCTACTAAGGAGTTAGTAGCTCTATCGACGCTTAATAATGTTAGTAGCTACGACTTATTAAGTAACCGATTTATACTTAATCCTGGTTTGAACACTTACATTGTTAACACTGAGTCCTGGCCTGGATGGACGAGAGAGTATGAGGCCAGTGCCAATGACTTTGTAGGAGCAGGAACAGGCCGTATTAAGATTACTATATAGGGCAGCATGAAGCTAACCGTGAAAATACTAAGAAGACTATTACCTATCGTCCTAACACATGTTGCCTTAGTCGAAGGCTTCTTAATAAGCCTTATAGGCTTAGCACGCTGTCGCTCGAGTTAGATCTACTTTAACTTAAGATAAGATTTGCTATACAAAGTTAGCAAGAAAACCGTTATTGCATAACTAGAGTATAATAATAGCCACTGGCTAGTTGACGCTAATGCTAGCCGCCGCCTAGACATACGCCTATTATTATCCTTTAGCACTACCTACTAACCTTTAAAAGACCTTCAACGTAATCGTATAGTTAACTACAAGACAGCGTATAGTACCTGGGGTTATCCTAGTAAGAAGGCAATTAAGAAGCTAGTTAACTATGTAGAAGGCTTGCGAGTAGAAGGCAAAGATAGCGACTTCTATAGCGTATATATCGAATTAAAACTTACAAAGCAAGTCTCTAGAAGACAGTAGAAGGACTTTGCACCTAGGAAGTTCTATCGCGTTACTATAGACTTTATATAGCTACTACCTCAAGAGGCAGACCCTTGTCTTAATAGTAACTAAATTACAGGTTACATGGTAGACTAGTATAGTAAGTAGCATAAAGTTAACTGCTTTCTACAGCGTACGAAGGCATTCCTAAGCCGCTAGCTTGTTTAAAAAGTTTGCAAGATATAGCGTATTTTTAATAGTAACGTTACTATAATTAAGACTAATAATAACTAATGATACGGAGTTGCATTAAACGTGTTAGAGGAGCTCTGCGCTGAGCTAGGGATTTAATACGAGCCGCAGGCAGACTACGCAGACGAATAAAACGGCTTTATAGAGTAAGTAGGCAAGATTATCGTTATTCAAGCTTAAGCTATAAGGCTTGAAGGAAACCTGCTAAAGTTATTATTAAATAAGCTATTTCGAATAGTAGCATACATACTAAATCGCATACTAACTAAAGCGCTAGGCTAGAAGACTCTATATAAGGTTATGTAGGGATTAAAGCTAAAGGTGAACTACTTACGTCCTATAGGCTGTTAAGCATACGTTCGAAATTTATCTATTAAAAGAGGCAATAAGCTAGAATCTAGAGCTCTTATAGGACACCTTATAAGCTATAATTTAATAAATATCTTTAGGATCTGGCTGCTTATAAAGGACAGAGTAATTCGAGCGAGAGACGTTATTTTTAAGCTAACGCGATTTTACAAAGGGCTAGAAGGCTACGTAGCTAAGTTAGTTATTAAAGAAGTTATAGAGCTACTTGCTTTCCTAGAAGAAGCTAAATCTAATAATATTATTATTAAAGAGCTCATGACGCTTAGATAAAGCTATATAATACCTGTAGCGGTAGCTTAGGCCAGCCAGTAGCAGGTAGGGGGTGAGAGCAGAAGTAACGAGAACGATAAAGTTAATAAGGACGTAGAGGACCTGTTTATGGGAGGTGGGCTGCTTACACCTACGTTACCTAAGCCTTACGTGAGCCGGTAACGGAATAACAATACTCCGGTCGACGTTCTCCCGGCAGAACGAGATCTAGAGACAACACTATAAGAGCTCTCTGCAATATAAATTCCTGGTTATATACCTAATTGCCATAACAATAACGCGCTAAGGCGTAGAAATCCTAAAATTAATAAATTAAACATACGTACAAGCTTGCGCCGCCGATAACAGCGCACGAACGACCTTACTAGTGTAACTAGATACCAGACGCACGTAATTTCCTATAGAATACGTATTAATAACTACTTGCACGCATTTATAATAGCGCTAAAGCTATAGCCTGTAATTAAGATCTATTAGTTACAAGTTCTACCTCTACCAAGGACCTGGAGAGACCTAGAGACTCATCTATATAGAGCCGAGTTTTAATAAGCTAGTTAAGAAGAATACTAAAGCATTTAGAGTAAAGGATGCTTTACTAGGACTGTAAAGATAGTAGTAAATATTAATGCTAAGGTCTTACCACTTATGTGGGTATTTACCTATAAATTTGATGAGGACGGTTTTCTTTCACGATTTAAGGCACGATTGGTGATTAGAGGTGATTTCTAGCAGCCGTACGGAGACACCTACGCCGCCACACTTACGGCACGCACCTTTAGAGTAATTACTGCTATTACTAATTACTTTAGGCTAGAGCTAATTTAGTACAACGTACTAATAGCTTTTCTTAACGCCCTACTTAATTGTCTACTCTACGCGCAGACGCTAGACGGATTTTAAAAAGATAAAGAACTACTCTAGATACTCCGCGCTCTTTATAGATTAAAGGAGTTACTACTACTATAGTACAAGGAGCTCCGCAGGACGCTATAGTTACTAGGGATAAAGCCTGTGCCAGGCTTTCCATGTGTGTACACGAATAAGTGGCTTATACTATTTGTCTATGTTAACGATATTGTTATGGCCTTTCACCCACACAATACCAAGCTCTACTAGTAGTTCGAGCAGAAGCTTAGCGAGTGCTATTAACTAAAGCGACTTAGTCTACTTAAGTAGTTTTTAGGCATACGCGTTATCTAAGATATCGCCGCCTATAAACTCTAGCTACTTTAAGATGCTTACATTAATAAAGTAGCTGCAAAGTATGGCATAACGTCTACCAGCCACCGTATAGAAGTACCTATGATAGTTAACTACCTTAAGCTATCTACGGAGGATCCTAACGTAGCTTATATAAAGCTCTACTAAGAGCTTATTAGCTATCTCGCGTTTCTAACGTAGTTTACTTAACTAGACCTCGCACGTGCACATGTGATACACGCTTTATATCTTACTAACCTTAGATAAGCTTACGTGGACTCTATACGCAAAGTATAGCGTTACGTTTTAGAGATAAAGTACTACGCGCTCGAAGCTTGCACAGAGTAAAAGATTTAAAAGTTTATAACTATAGAAGAAGATTATCGCGATCCTATATTTTTTAAAGTATCTAATACTACTTTTGTAAACGACCTAGAGACTTGCCGTAGCTCTTAAGGATATATTTTCTAGTTATTTAGGATAACTATTAACTAGAAGTCTACCCTGCAGCGTATAGTTACTAAATTAACTACTAAGGCAGAGCTACTCGCGCTCTCCCTTATAGGCTTAGAAATAGAGGAGTGGCTACGCCTATTTAAGGGCCTCTTACTAACGTTTTACACTACTCTAACTATCTTATATAATAATTAGTAGACGGTTGGGATTATTACAAAAGAACAAGACAAACTAGCAACTAAGCTTAAGCATGTTAATATACACTAGAGCTAGATCCGCCAGGAAGTAGAGCAGGGACGACTCTACGTATAATGGCGATCTACTAATAGGATGCCTGCTGACGGCATGACCAAGATACTACCACGTCAAAAGCACGCAGAGTTTGTAAGGCAGCTACACCTTACAAATCTATACTCTCGACTTTAAGGCACAGTAGATATGTAGGAGAGATTATCCTTACGTCGTTAACTAACTACAGGATAAGGGGGTGTGTAATAGTATTTAGATTATTTATTATTGCCTATACTAGCTTATTGCTGCCTACACTCATTTACTACTACCTAGCCTACCTAGTAGTATATATCTTAGCTACTACACACATATAATTAAATTAGTGTTTTTCCCGACTTTCGCTTTGCAGCAACAACCGCTACATTTATTATTATTACCGCAACCCCTAACCGCTTTATTAGATTACTACTAACGAAATTCGCTTTAGCTCCATAGTCTACTAGGGCTTTAATCTATTATTAGTTGCCCTCGTGCTATACTTCACCGTCTAGCGCGATTAGTAAGCTACTACTCCTATCCTTAGGGGTTCTTGTGGCTACGACTAGTTATTATTAATTCTTATTATAGTTAATCTTGCCTATAGACTATTAGGCCTCTTAGTCTATAGCTTGTCTTTCCCCGCCTCGGCCTTGTACTTTAAACAGGACGCCTTATAATAGCCTAGTTTATAATAATAGAAGTATTAGTTCTTGTCCCTATCCTTTACTACTTAAGTCTTCTTCTTGCTATCCTTATCGCGACGGTTGCTATCGTGGCGTCTCTAGTATAGTCTTGTATTATTTAACTTAGATCGCTTTTAATCGCGCCTTTCGTTAGCTAGCTTGTTAAGGAAGTTGTTATTAACATTATATATACGTTATTTCCCTAACTTATAAGGTTTTAACGCTTACTAATATATATTTATTTTTACTTTTAAGTAAAAGAGGCTCTTCTATTCGCGTGGCTACTATTTAAGGCGTTCTTAGATTTTCTCGTCTAGTGCCGTGTAGAAGTTATTAATATAGTCTTTATTATTATTATCTAAGGCCTTCTCTAGGTTGCATTCCTCCTATTAGTCCTTAAGGTAGTTAAGGAGTTCTATAGGGGTCTTCTTACCTTATTTAGCTGCCTTAATTCTTCGGCGAGCGGTACTCTTTCGCTCCTAGGCTAATTTTAGGGAGTCTACTATAGTCTGCTATAAAAGGTCTTAGGTAACTTTCCTGTGTCGCTTTCGCTTTAGGATCTTGGCGACTATTTAGTTTTAGTAATTACGTTATATATCTCCTAAGTATCTTACTACGAACCTAACCTGCGCTTTATTAGTTTTAAGGGTAAGTAAGAAGTTAATATAGTCCTCGTAGGCCCTCTTCTATAAGTTTAGTTCCTTGCGACTCCTACCCTTAAATTAAGAGAGTTTTAGCGGCTTTAGTAGCTGTGCGTCTAGGGCAGTAGCTACTATTTAAATCTAATGTTCTTTATCGTGGCTGGTGCGGGCCTAGCCTTGTCTATCCTTCTTCCGCGGGCGTCAGATGCTTCTAAAGGCCCTAGATTAGTCTTAACTAGTATTATCTAAGCTTAAGGACGCGTCCTCTATTAAGCTATTACTTAATAGGTTATTACTTGTGTTTTTAGCCTCGTCTAGGTTACTGTAACCCTCCTTAGGCTCTAGGGAGTTATTAGAGATACTAGTAGTTATTATCTCGTTCCTAACTAGGGTCTTACCTTTAGATTAGTAACGCTCTGCTATTAGGGAGGCCTCTAGTTCCTAAATACGTTATTAGAGCTATAGCACGCCTAAGCATTCTTAGAGAGTAACTTCCTCTAATTATTAGTTATTATTACTACTTATAATAGTAGGGGGGTCTTCCTCTAGGTCTATAGGCGTCGTTAGGTCTTCTATAGGCGTTATAACTATTAGAGGCTCTTATTTAGAGGGTCCTGCGGGTGGTAACCTACTTTAAGGGTCTCTTGCTATCTTTAAGGTCTAGCAGGTAACTCTTCGTGTCAATTCTATCGTACAGGTGAATTAGATATAAGGGGGTAAGGGATCGTATTGTAAAAAGCGCCCTGACTACGGGCGACTTAGTCTATCCACAGTACTAAGGCGATCCCTTAGAGAGGGAAGAGAAGGGCTGCGGCGAGGGAAGTAGATAGGCGGAAGGCCCGAATAGCGCTGGTCTAGAGCGGACTAGGGCCGTCGAGGGCCCTCGACCTACGACTCGTGACATAAAGCTACTTTCCTAATTTACCTAATATTGTTATTTATAAGCTAATTATCTTAAGTAAAATTTCGTATTTACTATAGTTGCCTATTTATACTATACTAAGAAGTAATTACCATACTAGCTATTATTATTACACTTAAAGTGCATAAATTATATTTAGTATAGTAATTAGAAGTATAAGCTAGAGGATATTCCTTTACTAAATTATTTAAAGATAGATACTAAGTCAGAAAGATTAGAAACGTTAGAGGCTAAAGAGGAGGCAAAACTTTAAGTAAAAGAAGAGCTTACTTACGTAGCGCTCCTACGTACTTATCTAGCATAAAAGAAAATAGCGCGTTTACGCGATTAGCGTAAGAAGTTATGTTAGAAAGAATAAGAGTTATTTAATTATAAGATATGTATAATAGATAAGTTAAAAGCCCTAGAAGCTTATAAGAAATTAGCTTAAGTAATAATATTAGTTAATTTAGATACTGCTTTAGGTGCTAAGGTAATAGACTAGACTATTATCTAGTTAAAGCCTTCCTCTTTAGCTACGTAATGTTTATTTTATTATAGTTATATCGTAAGTCTCTTTTCCTTTAAAGCTTTTTTTTATTACTTTAGTATAGTAGTAGTAGTTATAGATCTCATTTCGTGCCTTTCTTAAGAGCTATTAGCAGTTCTTATAAAGTTTAGATTTTAGTTCTTATATATTTTCTAAGTATAGGTATTCTTTCTATTTAACTAACTATTCTTATAAAAACTTATTATTTTAAAAGTCTTCTCGCCTAACTTCTTTATATTCTAAAAGTATTTTAACTTTAAATTTATTTTCTTCCTCTAGCTAATAATAAAAGGTTATTTTAACTAGTGTCTTAGAGTCTGTAGGTTTAAGTTAGTCTATATAAAATATTAGGTGTATTTTCGCGTCTAGTAGTAGTTCTAATTAGCAGTTAACTAGTAATATTTATTTAATAATAAAAAATAGTCTAATTTTAATATAATCTAGTTTCTTGTGCCTCTTCTTTTAGGTTTAAAGATTTTTTATAAGTAAATATGCATCATCCTCCTTCTTTAGCTAAGGTGCTATTTTTCTTTTTTAGTTTATATAAAAAATACTTTACTATTAAGCTTTTTAAGATTCTCCCGGAGTTATGCATGTGTTTTCTTTATAGTTTCTACTATATTTATTACTTCTTTTATCTTAATCGCTATAGGAAGTGTTTAATTAAAGAAATATAAATATCTTCTATAGTTTACATAGAATAGTGTAAATCCTGTTACTACTAATATCTTGTTATTATATGCCAATTGTGCTATAGGTAATAAGGAAATCTAGTTATTCCTTTAGTTATTATAGTAGATGCGTAGGTACGTCTTAATTATTTAGTTCGTACGTTCTGTTTGTCCGTTGGTTTGCGGATAGTATGCTATTAATAGTTTTTATTTTATTCTAATAAGTGCTATAATCGTTGTCTAGTAGTTTAAAGTAAAGAGCTTGTCTCTATTACTAATAATTGTCTTTAGAATACTATAGTATTATATAAGTTAGTCTAGAATAAGGGATGCGAGTTCCTTAGCCGTAGTTATTTTTAAATATAGTAGTAGTTTTACGTATTTAGTAAATTAATAAATAATATTTAGTATTGCGTTGTAAGTAATTCTGGTTACAGGATCTTTTAATTTTAGTAGTCCTATAATAAAGTCTATAGCGATGTCTTCTTATAGTGTAACGGGTATTTATATAGCTTGTATCTCTCTATACTTAAGATGTATTACGTGTTTGTTGCACTAGTAGTCTGCGTATTTATAGATATAGGTAGTTACTGCTTCCTTAATTCCTTTAAAGCTATAGTTCCGCTAGATAAGTTCCATTATTTTCTAGATGCTTAGGTGTCTATATACTAGGTTATTATAGTATTATTATATAATTTCTATCTATAATTCCTTAGGTACTTCTCGTGTAAGTATAAGGAGTTAATTAAGTTTAGCTATTAGTTCTAGTAATTTATTAGAATTTTACTTTAGTATTATAGAGTATATTTTAACCTTTTCTTTTTTATTATTTATTCTGCTAAGAGCGTCCGCTTGTCCGTTTTCTTTACCTAAGGTGTATATAATTTTAAATTTATATTATCTTAGCGTTTCTAACTATCTTACTTATTATTAGGTTAGTTCCTTCGTAGTTATAAAGCGTGTAAGATTCTTGTAGTCTATAAAAATTATAAGTTTTAAGTAACTATGTGCGTAGATCCTTTAGTATTTAATAGCTTTTACTATCGTAAGTAGTTCTTTATTATATACTTGTACTATAACTCTTCTAATATAAACTTGTGTGCGTAGTATATAACTAGGTACTATTTATTATTCTTTTCTTATTCCGCATATACTCTAACCGCTAAGTCGCTTGAGTCTGTTTTAATACGCAAGGGTTTATTATCTTAGAAGTATATAAGGACTAGTAGCGTAATACATGCTTCTTATAGTGTTTAAAATACTTATTTACATTCTTTTATCTAATTAAAAGGTCTATCTTTCTTCGTAAGATTCGTGAGAAGTAGTGTAATCTTTAAGTAGTTTATAATAAATTGTCTATTAAATCCTATAAACCTAAGGAAGGCTTATACTTCTTTAAAATTAGTAAGTAATTTCTACTTCCTGACTTTTTTAATTTTTAAAGGGCTTACTTAGATGCCTTTAGTGTTAATAATATATCCTAGGAACTCTAGTTCTATAATATAAAATTTATATTTCTCTAGTTTTAGTTATAAATTAGCGCTATTTAGCGCTTATAGTACTATTTATACGTGTTGCACATAGTCTTTCTCCTGTTTAAAGAATACTAGGATATTGTTAAGGTAGGCAACTATAAATATATTAAAGTAGTTTTATAGTATATTATTAATTATTACTTAAAACGTTGCTAGTACGTTCGTAAATCTAAAAGGTATAACTTAGTACTTAAATAGTCTATATCTAGTTTAAAAGGCTATCTTCTACTTATCACCTACTACTATTTATATAAGGTAGTATCCGTCTTATAAGTTAAATTATATAAATATCTTAGCCCGTCTTAGCCTGTCTCGGGTTTCTTGTATATTTAGTAGTAAGTATCTATTCTTAATTATTATATTATTTAGCTTTTTATTGTTAATGCATAGACGTTGTATTCTATCCTTCTTTATAATAAATATTAAGGGTAATACTACTAACAATTCTAACTTGTGTATTTATTACCTTTTAAGGGCTTTCTTTAAGAATTTACGTGTCTATTAGAGTTCCTTCTTACTTTAGCTATATAGTGGTCTAAAGGGCGGCGTTTTTCCTTCTTTAAGAATAATGCGATAATTTTAGTATGTATACTTAAGAAGGGCGTTTGCTCCTTTCTTTTTCTAAAATAAATAACTCTATTCTTTATATTTATTAGGGATATTAAGAGGTGTGCTATTCTCTTTATACTTATACTTTATAACCTAGTAGTTCCTACTAGCGTCTGCTAAGTTAGTTTTATATTTATTAACTTCTAGTTGCGAGATTATATTATTAATAGCTCTCTTATCTACTATTATGCTCTATTAATACGTAGGCTTTACTTATAATATATAGTTATAGCGCTTAAAGGATAGCTCTTTCTTTTCTTAGTTAATTATAGGGTTATACTTCCTTAGCTAAAGTAATTTTAAAATTAACGTGTTTTATAAGCGAGCGGCCCATACAAGCGAGCGGCCCACCCCACCAACTTTTTATACCTTTACAGCAACCTATCTTAACAACACAATAAGATAATAGTATATAATTGCTATACTAGATTAAATAGTATCTATAATATCGTTCTTACATGTTCGCATGTTATGGCCAGTCTTCTTGCAGCGGCTGCAGCGTGTTAAAGCCTGCCGATTAGCACCTAATCGCGCCTTATCTTAACGTATTTCTACCTCTATCTACTACTTAACATCCTTTTAAGTAATAATCTTCTCTACTTCTGCCTTTGTTAAGGTACCCTGCCTCTGAATCCGCTTCTTTTTGCGCTGTTTACGCGTTGTGGTGGCCTTATTAGCCTTTTTAAGCCTCGCGATCCGATCGCGCATAAGCGTACTTTCGTAAGCTATTACCTTAGCGCCCTTTTTAAGCTAATTAATCGCTGTAATAATAGAAGTAGGTAATAAGTTCTTATGCCTTTAAATCCTATTATAAATTAATATTAATTAAGCCTCTAGCTCGCGCGCGTTGCTTAGTGTTTTAGCTTCCTAAAGGGTAACCTCTAGCGGAGGCGGCGTCGGCGTACGAAGCTTGACATTAAGCTTTAATATTACTGCCTCTAGGTCGTATAGGACTAGGCCAGCGCCTCGAAAGCTTGCGCAGATATTTTCCTTTATAATTAACTGTAAGCAGCCTAGGGCTATGTTACATGACGACACTAGTTTTATGAGTTAGCTCGATCACTATAAACGAGCCTCTGATCACTCCATGTACACACACACACAGAACACACACAATACACTACCTTTATACATACCACCCACCTGCTTACAGTTATGAGCCCGGCCTAATCCGCACTTATATACATACATTGACTCCCTACCTACCTACCTGTCGATCGAACCTACTCTATAGAGCGATCTCGCCATGTTAAAGGCTATCTCGTCGATCATCCTTCAAGGGCCACACAACTGGGAACTATGGATCTATACTGTTAAAAGGCTCGCAGAGGCTGGAGACGTATGGGGATATATTAATCCAGACCTGCCACATCCGTCGACACTAAACAAGCCTCTACAACCTACACAGATCCATGCTGCCAACGACGACGGATCACCAGCAACAGAACCTACCCCTAAAGCTCAAGCGCAGTATAATTAAGACATAAGTCTCTACTATAGAGAGCTTAAAGAATACAGGCGAACTAAAGATAAGATTAGGTAGATTAAAGCGCATGTAGCTAACACAATTACGCAGGACCTAGTCTATTAAATTAAGGACTAAGAGTCCCTCCACGATTAGCTTAAGACTCTATAGGAGCTCTACAGTCCCACAACAGCTGATTAAGAATATTAGGTCTAGAAAGTATATAACACCGCCAAAGTTCTGCACGCTTGTAAAGAGAACCTCGAAGATTAGTGCAGCACATTCCTTGCTGCCTATAATAGGGCCAAACAACTCTAGCTACTAGAGACGCATGGCTATAGACTACACAAGGATCTCATACGAGCCATTAAACAGATTAATCCTGGATACGCTGCTACTATCGCGATTACTATATTCAACGCAAAAGCAAGCTCCCATAACGACTCTATATAGCTAACATTGCCTAATCTACTAGCTAGTTACCTACGCTACTATCGCATAACCACAACGAAATTAACCGCCTAGAGTGGAGCATTTGCAGCTACATTAAATTAAGAAGAGTCTCTATATAAATAAAATAGTAGAAAGAGATCTCGCCAGGACAAGCCATTAAAGCTATTAAAACCATGCCTCTGTAGAGACCTACACTACTGGGGATAGTGTCCGTACATCGACACCTCACTACGCAAAGGAGGATTTGTTAAAGACCCTAAAAAAGCCAAGAAAATAGCAAAGTTTAAAGCTAAGGATAAGAACGGCATATTAAACAAGATTTAGGAGAAGAATTAACGCTATAAGAAGTAGAGGACCCACAAGAGCTATATAGCAGAACCTGATTCGATAGAAATTAACGTAGGCGATGCACCTACAAGCGACCTTCTAAATAAGGTATATGCTATCTACTTATTGGCATTTAACAATTAGCTAGCGCACCAAAACTTCCCGCTTCTTTACTTATAGACGCTGGACCCCGCTACTAATATCCACATTTATAACAATCCGACTAAGTTCTAATAGAAAGCTCCTGCATTACCTAACGATATCGTACTTGCAGGCGGCACTAAGATGACTATTCAGGCATAGGGAGAAGTCAAGATACCTCTATTAACACTATAAGGATAAAAGAAAATAAAGCTTAAAAGTGTAGCCTTGATCCCTAGCTTTTTTACAAGCCTAGTCTCTCTAGCCCGGCTATTATTGTTAAACGTCTATTTTGACTCTGGTAGAAATGCACTATATCGATCTAACTTATTAGGCTTACGAGTAGAAGACATCGCCACCCTTACTAGACTAGGTGGACACTAGCTAGTAGTCTATTGAACTAAACCTCTATCTACTTAATCCGCTCAGGCTTAGGCTTTTGCGACCTATTAACGTTGGCTATAATACTCTACTCTACCGCCTAGACTAAGATCACTCAGCAAGTCTCAGCTCCATATACTGATAGGACATCTAAGTAGTGACGCTATTAATTAACTGCAGAATTACGTAATAGGCATACAGCTATCTACTGGATTTGCTCCTTAAATAATTAACTGCGAAGAATGCCTACAGAGTAAAGCACATTAAATTATCTCACGCCGAACTGGCCATGAGATAGGTGCAACACGAGCCTTTAAAACCATTACTATTAATTTAATTAAGCTTAATACAAGAGCATACAATAGCGATCGATACGTCTTCCATGGGTTTGACCTATTCTCGAAATTCCATTTCGTCTATACAATACCTAGACGGGATAAGCTTATGCTCCTGTCTATCATCAGACGACTGGATCGAATAATTAAACGAGAATTTAACACAACTGTCACCTTTCTCATCGCTGACGACGAGCGAGGATATAGCCTGACAGACGACTCTACTAGAGACTACTGTCAGAGAGAAGGTATCAAGCTACTGATTAGAGCTCTACATACTAAGGAGCAAAACGGATCAGTAGAGCGCTCTAGCAGAAGTCTTATTAAGAGAAGTCGTTTAATGAAGATTACTTTAAACCTACCTCTAATACTTAGCTCTAAAATCTACTCTATAGTAGCATACCTGCTTAATCGCACACCCACGCGATTACTAGGCTGGAAAATACTATTCGAAATCGCCTATAGTAAGAAACTATTAATTGCTTACCTACGCGTTTATAGCTGCCGAGTATACGCACTGCGTAAGCAGATACTACGCACAGACAAGCTTAGTCCTTAAGCACTAGTAGGATATCTAGTTAGCTACGACTTATTAAATATCTACTGGATCTGGATGCCCAAGGCGAGAAGTCGAGCATATAAAGGCAAAGTGATTTGTATCCTCTTCTACAAGGCTCTGAGCTAGAGCAATTCGCTTACGAGTATTAACTACCTTTAATGCGTAGCCAAGATAGCTCTATAGAAGATTTATTAGAAGACGAGCTTACGTTAGATCTAGACTAGTCTAGCTAGACTGCTGCTTCTACAGAACAAAGCCAATTAACGCAAAAAGAAACAATAACCCTATATTAAACTAGAAGTCACAATCTGCAGCTTCTAACACTAAGTTAAATAGAGACTACTAAGGTTCACAGCAGCTCATAGGGCTCGCCTCATGACTACTCACCGCGCTTACTATTAGCTACGCCAGCTAGCCTACCTGCAATACCTATATCCTCAAGAAAGCGCAAGCGTCAAACATCAGACTCTGTTTTACGAATAGACTCAAACTAAGCAGAGAATTGAGAACTAATTAATAGTAATCTTCGTCGGTCTTATATACTACCTAAAGGGTTAACAAGATCTAGAAAGCCATCTCAGAAGAGTAGCAGCTTCTTTATTAACACATACTAGTTAGCATATATAGCAGCCTCAGCTACAGCATTAAAAACACGATTTCACTACACCGAGCTACCTCCTGAGCCGCGTCTCTACAGAGATGTGATGAGGATGCCATCTCCACACAAGGAAGGCTTTCTCCAGGCGATGCAACAAGAGATTAACAACGTGAAACGAAAAGGCACGTACGAGAGGATTACTTGGCAGGAGTTAAATCTACAAAACTAAGAAGTTCTCCCGTTAATATAGGTCTTTAAGTTTAAGCTTAATAATTAAGGATACCTTACGAAATACAAAGCGCGCATCTATGTACAAGGCGATCTATAGATAACTACTAAAGATACCTATGCAGCTACTTTAGTAGTTTAAATATTCCAAGCTCTGGTTGCTATAGTGGCCTACTTTAACATGGAGATCCGTTAGTATGATGCTATTAACGCATTTATAAACGCTTAGCTTGCAACACTAGTCTATTATTATTTACTAGAAGGATTCTCTAATCCTGATTATCTGTAAAAACTACGTCGAGCTCTATACGGCCTAAAGACCTCGCTACTACTCTAGTATTAAGAGCTCACCAAGACGCTCTCTGAACTAGGACTACACAAAGTTAAAGATGCTCCTTATCTATAGAAGAATAACAAGCTTCTAGTCTTCTTCTATGTAGACGACATCGTTATACTCTGCCTACCAGCCCACAAAGCTGCACTACATAAATTCGAACAGAAGCTCCTGTATCGATATAAGATTCGATCTCTAGGAGAGCTTTAAACGTTCTATGGCATTTAAACGTATAGAGACCGTGAGAATAGCTCTATCTAGTTATTATAAACTTTATATATTGAGAAGCTTGCACAGAAGTTTCCTCTATTAAAGCTATATACGAAGTTACTAGCTACACTACTGCCTCTAGAAGAGTTATTGCCGTTAGAGGATTAAGCAAATGACTTTACTAAGCATAGATATGCCCAGCTTGTAGGATCTATAGGATATGTAGCTAGAGCTACCCGACCTAATATCTTAAAAGCTCACTTAAAACTAGCTGAGTTTCTCACGAATCTATCTTTACGTTATTTTAACGCAGCATACCAGACGATTACCTACTTACTAGAAACTAAAGATTAAGCGCTCTACTATACCGCTTCTATCTTAAACAAATTAGTCTATATAGCTAACTAACCTTAACCTAAGTTCTTTAGAGCAACAGATGCATTATACGCTAATAATAAAATTACACGTAAGAGCTCACAAGGCTATATCTTCTTTTTATTTAGCGGACCTGTAGACTGGAAAGCAACACTCCAACGCTGTGTTATAAAGTTAACTATAGAAGTAGAGCTAGTCGCCGCATCGTTTACAGGCACTAAACTAATCTGGTAGTAGAGAGTCTTTAAATAAATTGGCTTTAATCTAGATCATGAATGTCTTTTATACTATAATAATTAGCAAACTATTCGACTTCTTACCTCTACTACGCCTTGTCTTAAGACTACTGTACGGCACGTCGATATCTATCATCACTGGCTTTGACAAGAAGCTCAATCTAATAATATCAACCTCTTATACATCTAAACAACCTGTTAACTAGCTGATGGCCTCACTAAGCTACTGCCTAGACAGAAACATGAAAACTGGGTTTTTCTTCTTCATTTTCAACCTTTTCCTTTAAGCAAATGAGCTTCCCTATTGTATAGTACTCTTCCTGGTTTTTCCCATGTGGTTTTTACAGGTTTAACGAGGCTATACATTTACCCAGTTCTATCCTGTTCCCCTTATACTGTACTCAACTTTATACTGTATTTCACATTATACACAGAGCAAACATGCTCGCATTATGTATTAAGCTCCACCTGCAAGGCTCATCAACCTCAGTATAGAACGCGAAGCAATCAGGATCTCAGTACTAGCTCTGGGAGATGTCCTACTACTAGGGACGCCTGTAGTATAGAGCGAGATCCACCTACACTGCGACGGCGGACGGCTACCCACCTGGGACTGCACTAATACTCAGACTGGCACAAAAAGCTAGCTTCTCGACCCCAAGATGCAGCTGCCCCACAAAGGCAGAGGGGGAACTATAGCCAAAATCAGCTTCAAACATGCGTTCAAACCTAAAGGGGGTGTGTAAGCAGCCTAGGGCTATGTCACATGACGACACTAGTCTTATGAGTCAGCTCGATCACTATAAACGAGCCTCTGATCACTCCATGTACACACACACACAGAACACACACAATACACTACCTTTATACATACCACCCACCTGC